>WYDI02026852.1:0-42586 GCA_009867235.2 Psittacus erithacus | reverse complement strand
TAATAGACTGTTCTTATCTCAACCTGTGGGAGTTGTATTCTTTCGATTCTCTTCCCCATCCCTCCGGGAGCCAAGGGGGGGGGGGGGCAGTGAGTGGGCTGTGTGGCAGGCCTAAACCACGACACCCTGCTAAGCAAGCAGCAGAGATGCAGGCTCCTGGAGTCATGGCTGTCCCACTGCCAGGTTCTCTGGCTCTCAACACCTTGCTGGCATCACTGACCTTTTCTTTCCACAGTTGTGAGGTGACTGCTAACCTCTAGAAGAGTACACTTACCTTGTCAGCTTTGTGTCAGCAGCAGACCCTAGTATGGGAAAGGGTATCACACCCACTTTTGGAAGGACCATTTTCTCCACACAGAAGCTCTTGAACAGCATGAAGGATTCAGAGATGATCTTAAGCTTAATCTGCCTCCCTCCCCACTGAAAACCCTCCCCAAGACCAGTCTGGAAGTTGTAACTCTTTCATTTCTTGGATGTGAACTTACATCTGTATCCAAGACCATATCCCACCATTTTCTTCCCTCCAGAATCTGGCTCAGAAGGACTTCCTCCTTCGATGGTATTCCCCTTACAGCCTCAAATCTGAAACAGTCCCACCCCACTGTGTAACACAGCACAGCAAAGTACAGTTTGCACCTATGGGTCAAGGAAAGTAAGAAGGCAAGAGAGAACAGTGAACCTCATGGCATCTTATCTCATGGAGCATCGGGTGGAGAGAGCAGACACATGTAAAACTAAGGTGCAAACCTATTTTATTAGTGTCCAGCTCACATACCCTTTCTGTGTTCAAGTGCATACAGACAGCACTAGTGCTACAGAAAGAGTCTCCTGGTAAGGCTAAGCCCCAAAATGTGACACACTTAATGGCATCCTAGGATTGCTTGCTTGTTTGGGAGATTTCAGAATGTAAAGAACAGCAGTCCAAAACAAGAGAGAACATGTACCTAGAGGTCAACTCTTCTTAATGGGGTCAGGTGAGATTAGGTATGATTCTTCTGTGATTCTCTCACAGGACACAATGCCTCCCTGCCCCCCTGCCTTTCAGTTGGAGCGCCTCAGATTCATGCAGACTAAATGCAGATAGGCTATGGCCTGGGGCATATTATAGGGAATGTAAAGTTACGCTGTTTTGACCCCTGCGGGCATCTAAAAAACAAAGTCTACCCCTTTAACACCAGACTATGCTCACAGAAATTGAACAAACAAAAAAAAGGGGCAATCCCAGGCCATAGATTCAGGCTCTGGACTGTCCCTTCATGATATTTTTTTTTTAAAGAGCTATCTATGACCATCTCTATGACCATCCTTACTATGTAAGGATGTAAACAAAGCACCCACAAGGGTGGTATATATGACAAAGGAAAAATCCCACCTACCAACCAGTGTGGAGACTTCTGAGGACTCTTGATGTCCACCAGCCCTGCCTGCTTATCTCCCCAGCTGTTGGCTGGGTGAGCCCAGCCCTCCAGGTGCTTGGAACATTGGGCACCATGGGCAAGGATGGTCACAGACATCTAAGGAGCAAAAGATTACATTCCTCCTGCCTGATTTTCCCTGCCAGGAGCTCAGTGTAGCTAAGTTTATTATCAGAAATACTTTACTGCTCTGTCTGGAGGTATCTTCAGGGTTGGAACCTTCAGTGCTATTTTCCTCCTTTATGTAAGATGTCAACCTTTTTGAGACATTCATGGGTGATGGCCCCAGGAGCCAAAACCAGGACTGCATTCCCACCCAGAGCAGTTGTTCCTATCTTTGGCAGGGATAAATGCATGAATAGGCTTTTTTATCTTAGCACCTTACTGGTCTCAAGCTCTGTGGTCCCATGAGCTCACAGTCCTTAAGACTAGTTTGGACAGCTTTTCAAGAATTTGTGAAACCGCTGCTGCTAGTTACATGTGAAAGGGAGCACAGGAGTTTTCCCTGGTCCTGTTGCCCCTCACAAACATTCCTTAGACAACAGGCATCTTGAGCAAGTTTGATGATAATGCTGTTCTAGGAGGAATGTTGTTTTGAAAGTTAGATGTTGCGAGTGTTTCAGGAATTTGTTTCTAGAGCCCCTGTAGCCAGGTCTGTATGCAGAGAGCACATATGCTGTGAAATTAAAGTGGAGGAAAAATGAAAATTTACAATCTGTTCCCTTTCAGCAACTATAACCCCTACAGAAAGACAGATGAAAGCGAGCAAGACGGTAATTAACAAACAGGACAGACAAGAGCCTTGGCTTTCATCAGTGACTTTGACTTGCAACCTCCACAGATACTTTTGGAAAGAGAATGTCCTGCTGTTGAAATGGGCAAGGGACATTGGCTATAACTTTGAGGATTAGATGTTAGGCTAGTATTTCCAGTGCAGCAGAATAAGAAGTATAACAGAATTTCAAGCACAGATATCTTCTGATAATTTCATGTGGCTCTGTACGGAGAAAGAAGTTATCCTGTTATAGGAGGATAAGGACTATCAGATATTCCAACACTCATGCATTTCCAGTGTTTACATACACTGTGAGCTGAGAACAGGCTCCAGTTCTCTGGAGGATTTTAGTGCTTGATGACATCTTCATTGTTATTATTACTCATTACAAACAGATTGCTGGGAGTGAGGTCATTCAATGGCAAACCCATCATAACTGTTTCCCAAAAAATGTGCCTCGAGGAGCCTTTTGGCTGCAATCAGTTTTTGTGAACAAGAAATGAATAGAAGAAGCTGGTGTTTGTGGTTTGCAAAACTTAAAACTTTATACTTTCGTTATTTTCTGCTGCATGTTTCACCCCTAAAATAATAAAGTACATACATCCCAAAACTCTATGAATATGCTTTAAAATCAGGAAAATATTTATCCAGAAGTAGACCTCATCCTGAAAAAAAAAAGAAAAACTCTGGTTTGAAAACAACTCTTGAACTCTAGAACTTTGAAAATAGAAGAAAATTTTGAGGATGCATTATCCCTAAATGAACCAATGAACACTGAACACAAACAGCAGCATTTGCAGCTCCGTTCTGTACCCAGAAGCTGTGGTTTCCAAACTAGTTCTTAGCTAACACTAGTGATCTGTACAGGCAAAAGGAGATTTGTGCCAAACCTACCCCCTGTGGATGTGGAATTATTTTTCTCAAGTTGTGTTGGCTAAACTTGTTTCAAACTGAGTTTCCTTGTGATATTTGTGATCTATTTCTAACATCTTCTGATAGTAATTTCTGGTCATGGGTTTCAAAGTTGACGAGGCTTTGATTTTTTGCTCTATTTTCAGCACAGTTCAGCAACTTATGTTTTCTATTGATAAAAAGGTTCAGATATTTTTTCTAGGTCATCCATGAAAGTGTAAATAAGAGAGGCTTTTGTATCAAACATTGCAATGTCCACTTGCATTCTACTGCGTCTACTCCTGATACTGACTCTTGTCCAACATCGGCTAAGTTACACAAAGTTCAGCTTTTCTGATTAAAATAATACTTTAATTTTACAAGTATATGGCTGCTTTTGATTAAAAAAAAAGCAGCAATATCATCAACTAACTGTTACTTGAATGTGGGGCAGACATCCATATCTGCTTTGACACTTTGGTTTTACAGAGTGTTTTCTCTGTTCTTTATATTGTCTCATACTTTCCTTGGCCTTGTTAAGGTGTTTTGCCTTTTTTTTTTCTCCCCTGTAAGAGGGGCAGAAGCACAGGAAAACCTCTACCAGCAGTAGCCCTTTCCCACAAGCCAGCCAAAAAAATAAACTAACAGATTGTATATATGCTTTGTCCAGTATGCAGCCACCTTTAGTACAGGTTGTACCTATTCTTTCTAGCCTACTTTTTTCATTGGTGAAATAGTTAATAATAAAAACTTACACAGAATTTTCTGAAAACTTCAGACTTAAGACTCAGTGAAGAAAATCTCTCATTTAAAGAATCATGTCTTCCCAGGGGTGTTGTTTTGGGCTGTCTGCTGGCTTGAAAAGAGAAAATGGCATTGTTTCACAATTGAGTCACAAGCTGAAAGTTAACTCTGATCTTCTAGGAACTCAAGAGCTATGCCAGTTTTTACTAATATAAATATTTAACTCCAGGCTACTGTAGTTAGTTTATATAAATTTCTCAACAGCTGCATTTTAATTTTTAGATATAGTAAGCAGCACAATCTCTAATTACCTTGCATATGCCAGGATCTGCTTTGTGATTAATGGGTCACAGAATTTAGCCCTTATTTGAGAGCAAGAGTACAAAACCCGAAGAACTGCTTGGAGAAACTGTGAAACCTACTGCAGTTTTAATAAGGAAATGAGTCTTTTTAGAGAGAAATTATTTAATAGAAGTGTTTTCTAACTGAAAGACCAGTTTGCACCTTGTAAAATAAATGAAAAATAGAATTTCAACCTCAGAATGCTCATGGTAGAGGATTTTATAGAGTTACTTTTCCTGGCTATTTTTTACCTTTAGCTTCTCTCTACAAACACATTTTCTGTCACTGTAAGGTTTTATTTGTCTTTTTGCTCTTGTTTTTGTCACCTCCCTGCAAACCCTGTGTCGCAGCCAAGCTCCACTCACACTTTTTTCTTTAGCATGTTCCAGAAAAATTCAGTTTCCATTATTCTCCCCCTCAAATCTGCATCCAAGATTTTTAGACTTTCTTGGTCTTATTGTATGTTTTCTTCCAGACAACTGGTGGAATGGCATGCTGGGGCAGACTTTTTTTCCCTTTGACATCTCCTTTAATGATTCTATCTCTCACTGCAGACAGTACTGCCATCATTGTGGCAAGACATATGTCTTGTGGATGAAACTATGTCTGAATATGTTTCCCTGTCTGATTTGACTGCTTTTTACACATAGCATAATACAATAGCAATAAGATAATAAAGATACACTCTCTAATGAGTTGTTGGTCATGTTGGGAAACTGATTGCTTTGCAGTGATTGGTAATATGATTTTTTTTTTTTCACATGAATGCTAAAAAGCTAACTTCTGAGTTTCTGGATGCCAAACTATGTTCTGAAATGGTAACCTACATCTTGGCCTTTTGGTCATGCTAGCCAATTTCAGACACTTGTATAGAAGTATCTATACAGATTGGCTTTCCTGTAGACAGTGAAAGGAGAGCTGAGCCTCTGTCAGGTCTCTTTATCAGTTTAAGATATATTTCCTGATTTTTCTGAATTCTCTGGAAGTTTAACGGTTGATACTGGGGTTCAGATCTCTTGCTCTGGTTATCAGTACTGTTCAAACACCAAAATACACGAAGAAGGAGCTATGAAAAGAAAGAAAGTGGAGGAAAATATCTGACACTGACGTGCCATTTTCTTCTAGCCAACATTAAATGAGTATGCTGAAAGAAAACTGGCTTGTTATTATCTCTCGCTGGCATGTGAGCCCTAACAAAGAATCGTCATACAATCAAAGTTGATTGCATTTTTTACGTTTAAATAAGTTTCTTCTTCCGCAAACCTTCAGTTAGCATAAAATACCTTGTGAGCAAGGTAAAGGTAAAACTCACATTGCTTCAAGAAAATATCAGTTGAATTCTGCTTGGACAAATCCATGACAATGAACTCATCCAATGGCAAACCTAACAGGCATTTGTGCCAGCAGGAGCGTTGCTGGTGGAGGCATTAGAAAGTTATTAGCAGGATGAAAAGAAAATAGAACAGGCCACTTTTATGGGAAAAAAAAAAATAATAAAAAGCTCTGTTTACCTGTTGAGATCCTCTTCTAAAAACTGTTCCCAGCCTTTTACTAATACAGCTTTCGTCAGAGCCATTTTTACTTTGCTCTTTAGCATGGTGCATATTTTGTGTGATAAACTCAAGAAACATTTTATGCCCCAAAAATAAGAAATATAAATTCTAGAGAGTAAATGTATACAGGGAATCCTCAGCTACTCCCCATGTTTTAGTATTAACTAAATCAGCAAGGCCATGGTGTCTGACCTACCACTGTATTCAGTTATACTACATTTCAAATGGATGCTTTCTAGAGCAAGCAGGATAGTATCTAAGCCACATGCTGCAGGAGGGTTGTTTTCTCATAGCCTTGACTTTCCATTTTAAGCCTCTCATACAGCTTTGCTCTGTGCCATTAAGTAGTTGCTGAGTTAAACCACAGGTGTGGCTGTATTTTAGTGGTGTATAAAATGATCCCTTTACACAATTATCTTAAAGAACAACCCAAGGGTGCAGGAAATACATCAGTTGCTTGGACAAGGTAGTCTTCAGTATGGGCTGAATCATCAGGGATGCTATAAAGTGATGCCTATGGAGTAGTAGAAGGTTGCCTACTGAAAGGCTTCAATACTGGTAAGTGCTTTGGTGAATAAGAAACCAGGATTTTTTGCAAGTGTCTCTTAAACACTCGACATGTTCCAGGACTGTTCTGAATGCAAGTTTCTCTGTTAATCCTTTGTTAATATTTGGGTATAGGTTTCAGCTGTGCTAGCGGAAATGGGGTGTTAGTGCTTGTGTGTGTGTGTGCCTGTGCAGGTGTATGTGTGTAGTTTCCCAAGTTCAGTTCAGCAAAATGTTCTGCCAGCAAAAACTCTCTTGGGCAGGGTGACTGCAGAAATGAGTTTTTTCAACCCCTGTAATGCTGAGGTGCTCTGAAGATTCAGGGGAAGTCTGAAATGGGGAATGCTTGCAAATCTGAAATACCTGGGAGTGCATATAACATTCTCAATCTTGAAATGTTAAATCTTAACACCTGTGAGCTTCTAGAAATTAAACTTCTGTATGGTCAAGAAACATATGAAGTGAATTCAACACAAGATTGCTATTATAATGGAACCAATTGACAAGTCATCTCCAGATATTGATTAGGCATGAAATGATTTTTTGGTTCAGAAAGATGAAAGATGTCCAGTGAAAATACCTTTTTTCTTTTCTGTCAAGAAAAAAGTGGAAAAGTATTTGATTTACCTTGGTGGACCAGCATGGGACAGATCTCAGTTGCACTGAAGAAAGTTCCTGGTGTTTCTCCCCCACTTTTCCTCTGATCTGTCTTCTCGAGTCACACAACTTTGGATGGCTCACTTCACCTGAAACTGCCCCTCCTTGAAAACACTTAATCCAGAACTGCTGGAGTCTGGCATCTTCTAACTACTGCTGTTTTCAAATGTATTAAAAAACTCGAAGCAAATTCTAGCTGAAGGATCTGCAGGTCTATTCTTGAATCTCATATTAGATGTAGAAGTTGTTTTAAATTTGCTTAAAAATAGATCAAAATGCAGACTTTACAGATGAGTATCATTTCACTGTTCAGCCTGGAACAAACCAGACCCTCTTTTAAAATGTTACAGTCAGTATATTTTTGCTCAATATCCTAACAACCATGATACTATTGTTTTATTTATCAGCAGAAGACCTTTTGCATACACTAGGACATTCAGTCCTGTCACCAGCCTAAATGGCAAGTTGCCTTTTACCTGGTGCATTTCACAAACCTCTTGTGACTTGATAAGTTTTTATGGTAATGCTGACATAGTAACTACTGGCTGATACATTTTCATTTGAGGCATTTCCAAGAGTGTGTGTCCTGGGTTCAGCAGTAGCAGTCATCTTTTTCTTCTTGGTAGCTGGTGCAGTGCTGTGTTTCTGACTTTCTGTCTGAGAACAGTGCTGATAACACCAATGTTTTTAGTTGCTGCTCAGTAATGTTTAGTCTGACCAAGGACTTTCTGAGCCTCATGCTCTGCCAGGGAGGAGGGGAAGCCGGGAGGAAGCAGAGACAGGACACCTGACCCAAACTACCCAAAGAGGTATTCCATACCACATCATGTCATGTCCAGGATGTAAAGTGGGAGTTACCCAGAAGGGCTAACTCTCTGCTCAGTTGGCGGGTGGTGAGAGATTGTATTCTCTTCCCTTGTTATTCCCCTTATCATTGTTATCATTGGTGGTAGCAGCAGTGGTTTGTGTTATACCTTAGTTACTGGATTGCTCTTATCTCAACCCATGGGAGTTGCATTCTTTCGATTCTCCTCCGCATCTCCCTGGGAGCTGAGGGAGACAGGGGCGTGCGAGTGAGCAGGCTGTGTGTCAGGGCTTAAACCACTACGGTATAGTTCAGTTGTTTACTAAAACTCTCCAAAAGAAGCAAGCCAGGTAGAAAACCAGTGAAACTTCTACATTGAAAGTAGTGTACGGAAAGTACTCTGTGATAAACTTGGTAATGCTTCTAAGCCAGGCGTTTACAGTTCAGGACTGAATGAGAATTGATGATACCCAAGGCTTTTACAGTATTATATTACATGAAAACTTTTTTGTTGTGTATTGCAGATCACAAATTATCCTTCTGGCAGATCAGTTTCTTCTGTAGTACAAGCTCTGTATATGCCTCTTTGTTACACAGATTTCACCATGGCTTATGATCCACATGATCAGTTAGGATTGAAGATTCTGCTTCATGGAAAGCTAGAATCCAGCTCATTTTAAAGAAAGAAAGAAAGAGAAAAGAAGGCTTGCTTTTTGTATCTAAACTATTCTAGGAATACCTGGAATAGGAAATTTGATACTTGTTATTCAGCAAGTAAGTGCTTGGAAAATTAGGTCCCTGTTTTTGTTTTGTTTTGTTTCCTTTTTAATTGCTTCCAGCTCCTTGCATCAGAAGTCTGCATTTACTGTTGCTCCTGTAGCTCTGAACTCTGCATTGGAACACTCCACTGTGATTTTGGGTTGCCATACTGGATAAAGCACGGGGGGTGCCTCTGCTCCCCCCTGTAGCAGTAACATTAGGCAGAGATTACATTTTTCTCCTTCTAGTGGTAGGGTACGTCAGCAATAAATCTGGGCTAAATTACACTCCTGGCATATGGTCTCCATATTCCCTCACATTTCCTAAAAGAAAAATTACCCAAAAATATTTGAAACATGTGAAATAAAAGCTGTTTTATAAAACTTCATAGACCAGTCAACATCTATTTTTCTATTCCAGTTAATACATAATTTCATATGCTAAGTAAGCAATCCAAGCAAATCTCTGTAGAGTCAAGACACATCTTTCCCTGTACCATCTCAGTCCTTATTGTGGTAGATGCTATGCAAATCCATAAAAGAAAGTATCCTATTCTGCAAGACTGCATCTTAAGTTACAAAAGAAAGGAAAGGGAGAAGGAAATATTGTTATTCCAACTGCACATAGAGGGAACTGAGCAACAGTCATTAAATGACTTGCCTGTGATAACTGTAACCTGATACCATCCGTATAACACAGCACACAGTGGTTTTACCTTTCCTTAGACCAAGTCATTCATACTAATTTTGCATTAATGCCTACGTACCACTGGTGTGCTTAGAAGAACTAATTGGAAACCATGTCCTGCTGGCTTTCAGAGAGCAAACACAGAACAGAAAAGGTCCCTGTCACAGTGAGTTTGCAATCAAGGCCCCTGCTAAGCCTGAGGAATAACAGTATATTCTGATGCTATCTAGAGTTCATTCTCATGCCACTCAGAGTTCATTGAAAGCCTCAATTTTTATTCCAGTCAAAGTTCCATGGAAAGACAGCTTTATTCACGAAATTCACAGATCAATGCAGCAAGATTTGCATATAGGCAAGTACATAAATCCTGCTTGCAGTATATTTTAATTCTCTGGCACTGTGAATTTTCAGAGAGTCTTGCGTCAGGAAAAGGTGGTAGTCTGACAGCACTGGAAAATGAACTCCTTTGTTTATCTGAGGAACAAGTATAGCCCTTGCAGGAGCAGTACCAGCTTTCTCTGACTGTGTCCACCCATCTGGAAGCAAGTATTTCAAGAAAAAAGACAGCTCAGTCTGTATGTTTGCTCAGTCTTGGCTACCTTTCCAGAAGTGCAAAGTTACCAAACCTGGATCCAAACACCAAGATACAGCCCTTCTCCTACAATTCTCCCACTCTTTTTTAAAAATAAAAACAGGAATATGCTTAAAATACTCTTCTGATTTCCATGGTTTTGGTATATATTTTAGCCATATTTTCAATCTTTTTGCAGCAATGAAAATAAAAGCTATTTTTTTAATACAGAAATTTAAAGTGCTCTTCTAATTGCTGTCTTTAAAGAAATGGGGTTTTATGAATAGCTTCAAATGCACAAGAGAAATCTGTGTAGACTGTAATATTGTAGGCGCCACTTCTGATTCAGCACTTTTTCTCCTGAACTTGACCTGAGAACAAATGTATATTTTACATAGTTCAGTGAAAAAAAATGTAATTACGTTTGGTCTCCACAACCAGGGTTTAAATTTGAAGTATGAGACAAAAGGCCAGCAAACCACCATCCTATTGCAGTTCTGTAATTGAGATATTTGCTTCTCTTTCCTCTGTCCCTGAAGACATATTTACCTAAAGAACTTAGAGTGTCCCCATTTTACTTTCCAGCCAAATCAGTTTTCTTGGTCAAAAATGCACACAGTGGCTCTCTCAGTGTAGCCTGGTCTGAAAAGGAGTCTGGTTAATTAACATTGATTGCAATCCACCAGCTGAAAGTAAAAATTGATCACCAAGGTTCCTAATTTGAATGCCTCTATGTTCTCATTTCACTATTTCTGACTGTCCAATGAGAGAGACTGGAACAGAGGGTGAATCCACTTCTTAAAAGTCCCAGTTATTCACAGTCTCCTCTGTGAAAGACATCAGTGAACATCCTGGTCCTGCTTTATCACCCTTGGGATGGTCATTTGTTAGCACAGCATCTAATTGCTGCAAATTGTCAGTGTGCACATTTGGACCCTGTTCAATGCTCCATTTTTTATTAAGAGAGGAGCAATGGTATTGATTTTGGATAGCCAGGGAGAATGCCAGAGATATTAGTAAGGAGCTCGGAGAACACAGCACATAAACTTTTATGACATGATGTCAAACAGGATTGCACAGGCATAAATGAAAAGGACAACATCTTCTGTAATTACTGCAAACATACTCTATACATCTATTGGAAAAAGGGTATATTTCAATGAAAAAGGGACATTGCAAAAAGTGACACCTCAGAAAATTTGTCTGGCCAAAAGGGAAAAGGGAGAAGATTTTTAAGTGTACCTCTGGAAATGCCAGCGCATGAGCCAGGAGCTCTATTCCTGCTGTTGTTTCACTGTGACTGAAACCTATGTTTGTAGACTTGTGACCCATCTCTCACACAGACTCCTTTGAGTTTGGACTTAGAATCCTATACAAAGCATGGACACCCTCCTATCAAAGCTAATGCCGCAGCAGGATACAGCAGAGTGCTGCCCAACTCTGCTGAGTGAGTCGTGTCTCAGTCCAGACCAAAGGCAACTTCACCCCAAAACACTGAAATTCCACACTGCCCAGAAAGGATCCCGTAACCACCTGACCTACTGTAGTGTATGGAGTTACTGTCATGCTGCAATTTAAACTAAATAGCAACTTAACCAGCTAAGCCAAAGCTTTCAGCAACCTTTCAGCACTTAATTCACAACCACAGGTGAGCGAGCTCCTGTATGTTAGACCACGGCTTATGTTAGACCACTTATATCCAAGTCCCATGTTCTCTGTAAAGTAGTTACACAACAGTTTGCTGTAAATAATTTGTCTAAATCAATGGTAGAGCCATTAATTCAGAAGTTTTGTCTCCTTTTAATTGCTGCCCTTCCTGAGTTCTTATTATCTCTGCGTGGTGCATTATGAAAGTCAGAGTGAGTAGCTGTGTTTTAACCTACCAAGAATTCCACCTATGCATTTTCAATAGCCCAAATATAAGAAAACCAAGTTTGAGCTAAGAGCACAAACTGAAACACAGGAGGGTCTGTGTGAACATCAGGAAACACTTTTTCACTGGGAGGGTGTCTGAGCACTGGCAAAGGTTGCTGAAGGAGGTTGTGGAATCTCCACCACTGGAGATATTCAAAAGCCATGTGATCATGGTCCTGGGCAGCCAGCTCTAGGTGGTCTTGATAGAGCAGGTTGGTTGCACCAGACTACCTCCAGAGGCCCATTCCAACCTCAGCCACTCCGTGAGCATAAATATTTTTGCAGCTATTGTGTAATTCCTTTCTACTTAGGAGTTTATTTATTTTTTTGTTTATTAATTTATTCAAATTTTTAGGGTCTTGAATTCACTGAATGAAAATTTTAAAGGTTGGCATGGCACTGGCTGTCATTTTTTGTCAGTTGCTTCAGGCAATAGATGCAGGAGTTCCCAGAGGAATCCCCCCACTGATTGACCAGAACTTCTCCCATCTTTGAAATACAGCTTTAAACTCAGAATAGCAGTAGATGAATGCTGAAGACTGAAATGATGTCAACAATTTGTGTGGAGGCCAAAGAAAATACAAAGGGGGCCTCAATGGCTTAATCTCTGAATTTGTTGCAATACAGCTGTGAGTAATAAGTTTGCTTTCCTTTCAGACAGAGTACTCTACATCTGAAATAGTTTCTGAACTTAGCACACAGTTTCCTGACCATTTATTATTTTCCCTGGGGATCAGAAGCTTTTCAAGCATTGCTGTGAGGAGTTTGATCTGAGCATATCATGCAGCACGGAGATGGGTGGTGGTCTGCTGGACAGATCTCACAGGTTGCAGAACTTCGGGGAAGTCACTGTTTAGACATATTAATATTATTTTATTGCAGAGTTTATAATTTAACTCATCTGAGCAGTGGCCAATTTTGTACTATTTTAAGCATGTGTGCAGAGAAGTTATGCAAATACTAAAGTTTTCTGTAGGGGTGGGTTTGAAGAAAACTCAGCAGGAATAAGCAGGTAGATTAAACTACAATCTGTAGAAAGTTTTGTATTCATAACAGTGGCTGCCATTTTTAGAAGGTGAACACGGCCAGCAGAAAGGTGACCATACATACATGAAGGGCTATTTTATAAAAAATATATATTTAAAGCATATTTTATTTCATGACCAAGGAATCCAAGAGACTTTCTAAGCAGCAGTATGGATTTAGCTTTGTATTTGGAGTTTCATTAATTTCTTAACATATCATGAAAGTTACTAAGTAATTGAAACAACATGCCTCAATGTCGTTTGCCTGAAGTAAATCTATAGAATAAAATCAAAAGTAAACCTCACTATGAAGCTGAAACAAAACCAAAGATACTATTTCTGCTTTTGATTCCAAGTTGTGCTTCTGCTTCTAGTGGCATCGCACTCTCCCAGGAAAATGCATTGCTGGACTTGTCAGGTGCATCCCTTATGAGGTTTTAGAATCAAAGGTGAATTTTATTTCCCATATCAAACTGAGAAGTACTTTTCCATCCCTCCCCCACAGATCCGTTCAGTTAATTGCCCACTCTTGCCAAGGCTTTGACATGCCTCTGATTCCTGGGGAAAAATATGGCCTTTGGTCCGTTTGGGAGCTTGTAAATTTGCTGCGACGTGTTGTGGTATTTTGCTGCGTGTATGTGGAGCGGGTGTTTGAGGGCTTTTCAGGGTGAACCCTGCCATGTTTGGATGCAGTGGGCCATGCTCCATGAATCAGGAACTTCCTTCAAGACATGCAAGCTCATGTTTCCTTCACCTATTTTTCAAATGCGAAGCCCTTTTTTCCCAGGAAATCCTCTTGACTCACCCTATATGAAGTTAATTGCAGGCCTTGGCAAACATTTAGTCCTAAATGCTTGCGGTGTAGGGACTGCAGGTTGCAAAATCTTCGGGGCAGAGATTTGTCTTTTTCACTTGTGATGTGAAAAAACGTACAGCATAGACAGGCATCAGGTGAATCATATTGGTAACAATGATGCCGATATGTATGATTTATATTGCTTTGGAGATTAGAGGAAAATCCATTAATGTAAGTGAATAAGCACAGGTAAAGCACAGGTATGTATATGAGACCTGAAACTGCCTCTTTTAATCAATGTAGCACCCACTACTATATTCTGTGACAGCCTTTCCCACATACCTCTTCCTATTTTTCTGATAGTTCTCCCAACAGAGTGGCTCAAGTGAATCCAGAGGAGGTTATGAAGATGCTCAGAGAGCTGGAGCACCTCTCCTATGAAGACAGGCTGAAAGAGTTGGGTTTGTTCAGCCTGGAGAAAAGAAGGCTCAAGGGAGACCTTAGAGCAACCTTCCAGTACCTAAAGAGGAATGATAAGAAATTTGGAGAGGGACATTTTACAAGGGCATGTAGTGATAGAACAGGGGAGGTGAATGGCTTTAAACTGAAAGAGGGCAGATTTAGATTAGCCATCAGGAAGAAGTTCTTCACTGTGAGAATGGTAAGACACTGGAATAGGCTGCCCAGAGAAGTTGTGGCTGACCCATCCCTGGCAGTGTTCAAGGCCAGCTTGTGGGGTCTTTGAGCAACCTGGTCTAGTGTAAGGTATCCCTGCCCGTGGCAGGGGGTTGGAACTAGATGTTCTATGATGGTGCCTTCCAACCCAAACCGCTATATGGTTCTATGACGATTATATGATAAAGCAAGAAGAAAGAGGAATGCTGTCAGCAATGCATGGTTTGATGGCTACATTAACACTGAGCAAACATTGAGGACTTTTGCTCTGCGGAAGGTGAGAAGATGAAACACGCTACCTGTCAGCTGCCAGATTTCCACTGAAGGAAGAAAGTGGCTACAGCCACTTCATCATTTGTTCTTGCTGAGGAAGGTAACATGAAATTAATGTGATGTTAAAGTCATGGGTTTAAATTAGCATTGTTATGTGGAAGTGAATTTGCTGCAACTTTTTTTTTTTGGTTATTGCAGTAACAGCCAGGTGGCAGAAGAAGGGATTTCTGCTGTATGCTGGCTGTTAGCACAGCTGTTAAATTAATCCAGTGGCTGGGATGATTTAGTACTGATGAAGGATTGAAAGACTGTGAGAAGAAACAGTACTTTTGGGAAACCGAAAACAAAACCAAAAACAACCCCCCTGCAAAACACTTGCATGAGGTAAAGAGCAGAAAGGCATGGTGAGTCAGGTGAAAACCAAGCAAGATCAGGGATAATAGCTAGAGCTATGCGAAATTCTCAAGATTTGATTGTCAAGAGTGTGGGATGTTGATACACCTGGGGTGATTTGAATTCAAGGTAGTTTGATCCTGAAATTCTAGAAGCAAAAATTGAAGTAATTTCTACTAGGAATTCATGTCTACCCTGTAGGTCTCTAGTTTCTGAATAGCTTCTAGGACTCAGCCACCTTTTCCCCTCACTTGCTGCTGAGCAGTGCAATCCAGACTCCAGCTTGTTCTCACCGACTGGCTAGTCTGAATGTTTGCAGTAAAATGACAGAGTGCCGTCTCTGGGAATAAATGTATACCTGGCACAGTCTCTGCAGCAGCAGTAGATTGATACCTTCACCCGTTGGATCTTGGGCTTGCATGAAATCTCCATGTCCCAAAAATATTTCCTACACTCTGTTTTCACTTATTAATTTCAAGAAATATTTAATTAAAATATCCATAATAAATATTGGTACCTGCCCAGAAAACATACTGGATAACACAAGTTGATTAGTTTATTTTAATAATCAGTTCTAGTGAGGGTGCGTAATAGTAATTACTAGCTTGTGAAAATTGTGCTCTTGCAATACATAATGAGTCTTTCAATAACTGTGATTATGAATTTTACAGGATTATATTTCTCTGTCATTCTTTAAATTACTGTATTCACTGTGCACATAGAAAAGATGAAAGTAATGGTGCCATATGTGATAAGAATTTCCCTTAGGTAAATGCTGTTTAGATTCAGGAGTGTTTTTGAAGTCTAGATAACTGAAATGTATAAGAATTTTTCTTCTGTACATAAAAACCCCAACAGAACAAAGTCAGTGTCCTAGAAATTAGGAAGTCTTTTCCTAAAGCAACAGGAAATAAGAAATTTAAAGTTTACTACTGTAGTGGCTTAACCCCAGCCAGCAACTAAGTACCATGCAACTGCTCATCCACTTCCACACCCCCCCCCCCAGCTCCTGGTGAGATAGGGAGGAGAAACATAAAAAAGGTAAAAATAATAGTAGTCATAGTAATTATGATTATAATCAAAATGAAAAAGAAAGAGGAATAAAACAAGGGATGCCCAATAAAATTGCTCGCCACCTGCTGATCAATGATAACTGCAAGCCTGGAGTTTGTCAGTTGGAAAGACTATAGACCTTGAAATATCTTGAGGTACCAGGCCATATCAGGTTTTATACATTCATTTTCAACATTTTGTCAGCAGATAGTCTGACAACATAGTTTTGTTAATGAAGGTAAAGAAATTTATATGTTGTTCTATTGCTTGCATGAGAAGTTCTCTGTCACTTGTGCCTGAATAGATAGCTAGCTTGCATTGTATTCAAACAAGTGCTCAGTTTAAATAAAAGTGGAACATACAGTTTAGCATAGCTTGAAGCAACCATTTCTTTTGCAATTTATGACATCTTCACACCACAGAGAAAGACAGCATGAGTGAGCTGAATGTGCCTCTCTGGAGACTCCCCAGGAGGAAATAACTCCAGCATACGAACGGGTGAAAGAAGAGGGAAATGGATACAGTTCTCAGGTAACTCTCCTGTCAGGAAGATTTGTCAGATCATACCATAAGTCTGATTCCTGACAGGGGTCAGTGCCAGTTTGCTTTGTGTAAGGTGTAAACTGCCTCTTGCCTGCTACCTTTCGTATGGCACTGTTACAAAGTCAAATGTCTACCGTTATTCTCCAGAGACTAGATGTTGCTCCCAGGGATGGATTAGAAATGTACCTTTTGATCTAATGAGCTAAATGACTCCTTTGTCCTGTTTGTAAAGGTTATGAACTGGTTGTGTGGAATGGAAGAAGAAAAGGGAGAACAGACTGAGTAGAAAGCAGCATTTCAGAACAATTCTGTATTTAGGGAAGGCAAAGATTTGACTGAGTTCCTCTGTGTTTCTGTTAATTACTGCATGAGTAAAACCAGATTCCTTTGAAGGACTGAGTTTGAACTCTGTGGCTTTGTATGGGCTGTGTCTAGTAGTGAGATGTGAATAAAACCTGCTTTAGGATCCATCCCTTTTCTGTAAGCTAAATGCCACATCTCTTCTCAGATTCTTCTCTCTTATCTATTATCAGACTTCCTCTCACTTTTCCTGGGCTTTCCTTTCTAAACAGACATCATTTTCTATGTAGTAGCTCCTGCCCCTACTTGTTCTTTAAGGAATACACTTGCACTGTGTACACAGTCCTTAGGGATTCTTCTGAACACCTTGTGTAGTTGTAGGAAGAGTTTCAAGATGGCTGGGTTCAAGAGCGAAACCTTAACAGGGGGAAACTGAGCGCAGACTTAGCTAGGCCTGTACAGTAGAACCCTCTCCTCAGATGCAGTTTCCTGCAGAACAGGAAAGCATCAAAACAGAGATCAGATAGTACCTCCAGGACCTTCTCAGCAAATCACTTACCCACTTATTAGGATCCCAAGCTCAAACCTCAAATTAGTTAATTCATGTGACACCAAAGAAAGCAAAACTAAGTTCAGATTTGGATGCCTAAAATTTATAGATATATTTCATATGCCTATATACACAAGGATGTGATTTAAAGAGTTTAGACAAATATAAAGTTTCTCTAGCTACAACAGATTTTGATATATTTCAAATAACTACAAAAGTAAGAATTGCAATTTCATCTTCCTTCATAAAGTCAGTGCATTTAAGTAGACATGTGCAAACCTCATGGCCAGTACAAAACTCATGAAATCCAACCAAGCCAAGTCCTTTGCCTGTGTCAGGGCAATCCCAGGCACAGCTACAGGTTGCACAGAGAGGTGATTCAGATCAGCCCTGTGGAGAAGGACTTGGGGGTGCTGGTTGGCAAGAAACTGAACATGAGCCAGCTTCAGTGTGTGCTCATAGGCCAGAAAGCCATCTGTATCCTGGGCTGCATCAAAAGGAGCATGACCAGCAGGTCGAAGGAGGTGATCCTGCCCTTCTGCTCTAGTGAGACCCCACTTGGAGTACTGTGTTCATCTCTGGGGCTACAACACAAGAGAGACATGGAACTGCTCGAGTGGACAGAAGGGAGATTTGGATTAGAATTAGGAGGAAAGAATTCTCACTACAAGAGTGCTGAGGCTCTGGCACAGGTTGCCCACAGAAGCTGTGGCTGCCGCATTCCTGGCAATGCTCAAGGTCCCGTGGGATGGAACTTTGAGCAACCTGGTCCAGTGGAAGGCATCCCTGCCCATGGCAGGGGGCTGGAACTAGATGATCTCTAAAGGTCCTTGCTACCCAAACCATTCTATGATTCTATGTTCACCTGGTGCAGTTAGTAGGGCAGATTCCCCCTGGAACAAACAGTATAGGATAAAATAAAAACCACAGTAATTAGCAAACTTTGCACTGATACTTGTTGAGTCTGGAGTGTGTACCTGCAGCCAGAATGTGCTTTTGATAGCTTTTGTAGCCATTAGAAAATTGCAGGTGTTGTTGTGGTTTAAGCCCAGCTAGTAACTCAGAATCACGCAGCCACTCACTTCCTCTCTTCTTCCCCTGGCTTCATAGGAGTAAGTGCTACTGAGCAACAACTAAACATTTGTGTGTTACCAGCATTGTTCTCAGACTGAAGCCAAAACACAGCTCTGCACCAGCTACCAGAAAAGAAAAAAACAACTGCTACAGCTGAACTCAGGACAGCATGCAGACTTATCCATTTCACTGTTGTCTTGCCAAAACCCCCTCATCTCACATTCTGTGCAAAGTTGGAGTAGTGAGGTTAAAAAAACCAGGGCCTTGTTTTAATGCAAAGATGAAAGAAGAAGGAAAAAAAAGTCATTGAAGTACTACAGATTGTTGCTTCACTGTGAGTAAATCTGCTGAAATGTCTGGATAGTGTTTTCTTTTTCCACTAGAGTATTCTGGAAGATGAAAGTAAGTCTTCATTGACTTCAGGTCCACTTTCCCCTATTTTAGCAGCACTTTTCCTAGAAAAGTCTGAGTAGAAGCCGAATAAAGACTCCAGGAGTTTTCATGTGTTAGTAATGGCAGATGAAATTACCCTGGCTACCTGTACCACCAGAAAGAGGCTGGCAGTAGTTCCCACCTAAAGTGGTCAGGAAAAAAAACAATAATGAACTTCAGTCAAGGCAATTATTTTAAACAAACAAATTCATTCACCACACTGGACTGGCTTCCAAATTTTGTCTGATGACGGCGACAGAGTAGGGTGTGATATCTGCACCTGACTTTCTCTCTGCCATTTCCTGCTTAGCTCCTGCTTTGATCTGTGTCTCTGAACTTAATTATGAAGCCTGAATCAGAACTAGGCTCTCATTTCTGCTGCCCCAACTTGCCCTCCTCTCTAGCTTTTAAGGAAGACACTATGATTCTCAAATGCTTTCCTTTTATTTTTAGTCCAATAAAAAGGACCACCTGCAAATTCGGGTTGCTTTTTTCTTTTTATTACTTGCTTTATATTATGTAGCCAGCATACCCCCAAAGTGCCTAGTAACTGCATATAAAATATAATTAATCTTCTGAAAGGAATGTAGCTTTGCCTGAAACTGTTGTACCAAACCCTTAGGTGACATACACTGGCAGAGCTCCACTGAAATCAGTCCAGGTATCTTCATTTGCAGCACTCATATATTTGGCCCAGTCCTTTTGCTCTCAGTGATAAGTGCATACTGCTTTGGATCTTCAAGAGTAAAAGAACTGGTTCTTGGTTGCCAGTGGGGGGCAATTAGCATAGCTCTGTTAACTGAAATTAAACCATCCTGATTTATAGCAGCTGAGCATTTCAACAGTTCCTTCCCCTGCCCCATCCCCAGTACATATTTTTTCACTATCTGACATTTTGAAGTCTATAAAAAAATATATATTTAAATGGCAAAGAGATTTTTCTAAGGCTTTGCACTGGCCCCAGGGAAATTGGCTACAATGAAATGTTCTGGCTAATAATGGGTGAAACTCAAAGCTGTCAGCAAACATGTCTGGAGCAAACTTGACAATTTTTTTTTACAAAACCAAAAATTTAAAATTAAAGGTATGGTAACTGAGGAGGTTAGGACTTTGAGGTCCTATGTCCTACATCCTATGCTCTGTGTAAGTGGCGTAGTACTCACTATTCAGTTACACCAGTGTATTTATAATAACTAGTTCCTGTTTGCTGAAAAGAGAGTAAACCTGAAGAATTACCACCCAAACCCCAAAGGTGCTGTTTCTTTTGCATGCAGTTCTTAACAAAGATGTGACATTGTCCATTACTGTAAAATTTTGTTCAATCGGGACCAAGAACAACAAGGAATCTTGCACTAATCGGAACATGTACATCTAAACATATGTACACATACATATATAAACATACATAAATACCAGCTCTCGGACTGATCCTCCTTCTTCAAAGTTTTTCACTTACCTAAGTGCAACATAAAAGCAACATAAGAAAGGACAGATTCATCTACCACACCTCTAATTTTAGATCTTTGTGTTTGTAAAAAGAATTGCCAAGTTTCCTCCAGACATGTTTGTTGACAAAGAGCTTAGTGTTTCACCCGTTACTAGCCCAAACATTTCACTGTAGTCGATTTCATGTTACCATTACAAACAGCACACATAGAGTGTTTGTGCCTAGTGACTGTTATAAATCCTTCTGGGAGAGTTAAGATTGTAAAATGAGAACATTAAGTGCACACATAAAAAGCACAAGCTTACTGTTTACAGCTCGTATATAAATGTCCTCCTTATGTTTCCTTTATTATTTATTAGAAAGTGACGAGGCAAAGGTCTAGTACCCAACAAATGCCCACCATTGCTGACTATTGAACCAAAGCTAACTAACTTTAGCTAATTCTCAATCCTTTCTATTGTAGAGAGGGGCAAGGGCATGAAGGAACAAATCAAATACCTATTATTCTTCTCTATTATTAGGAAAATTCTTTAGATGCTGGAAGCTCAGGTTTAAATCTAGTGTCAAGCAGTCCCACATAATCATGGTCTTCAGTGAGGTTGCTCAAATTTCACAGCGACACAAGCGATGAAAAGCTTGATCCTGTCTTATTTATGAGCAGATTGGATTATATTTGTAATATCACCAGAATAAGCTTACTTATAAAATATTCTTAAATATTTAAAGTACTGACTCTATCCTGTTATACTCACTTTCTGCTGCTGTAGCTTCGCTGACCTTTTAAAAGACAGAACTCTTTATTAAACAGTTAAGCACAGAGTTAAAGGGAAACCATTTCCATCTTTTTTCTCTGAAGTGGATGACTTTGAAGTTTTGTAGTGCAAAAGATACAGTTCAGACTGGAGTCAAACACTCACCACAGGAACTACTATTCTTACAATAGCAAAGGGCATGTTACAATGGAGATTTGCTGAATATACAGACTTTTTGAACACAGTCAATACACAGTGTTCTGTTAACAAGTTGATCTCTTCCTGGAGTCATCCTTTAGATCCTTTATTACAGTAACTAGCGCAAAAGACTTTCACTGAAATAGGGTAATTCCTTTGACAGATCTGATAACAATATTTTCCTTTTTGATATATGGTTTTTGGTTTCACTTCACATATCTGTATTAAGAGACTTTTTGATGGACATTTCATCCAACTACTAGGTCTTACATTGGAATCATTTTGTAATCAGTAACATTTCAACCTGACAAACTGCTGAGAAATAATCAGCCAGGTTTCTGTAGGCATTTCGCAGAAGTTTCTGTAAGTATTTAGTAACTGTTAGAACAGCATGTAAAGCACACTGAAAGTCTCCTAATTTTCACGCTCCAAACTGTCTCTATAGAGCTGTTAAATTTTCCCAATGAGGACCAATTCAGAGATGTTCTGGCTATATTTCCACAGATATTTCCTTAAGGAAATGTTTCTGTTCACTGAATCCATAGGGAGTATTTTAATAAGACAGACTCCCCCCCAGTGTGATCCATCAGTAAATGACAGTGTGATATTAGTGTTGTTTCTCACAACAAAGATGTTTTGGATTTTCTGTAGAAAAGCAAATTTGCATTCCTAACTTTCCCCTAATCCTCCTGTCCCTCCTCAAAAAACCTCTTTCCACTTTTTAGCCCGTACGTCCACTCTGCAGACTATCTGTGGATGTTTCTCTCTCTCTTAGAAATCTTTGGAAAAGAAGACCCTCTGTTTCTTCATACAGTTTTAGTAGTTCTTAACAGTTATAGTGAACATTGACTAGTATATATAATATGTGTCATTTCACTATTAGTTTCTTTCTATTAGTAAGGCAATGAGTCTGAAATTTAGCAAACCAAGTTTTACAAACACACACACTCACACACATTAACTTCTGCATGGAGACGTATATATATTCACAGATATATCCTGCTTCCATTCACAGTCCCCTATTGAAACAGAATATTTGAAGAGTCAAGACAGGACAGAATTATTCAGTCACGGGTAAGCCAAGATGTTAAACAGCTCCATAGCTGGCCCTAGGTCATTCAGCGCATGCCAAGCTCTTTTGGAATAATCATCTGCATCTCTTTAATTTTTTTTAATTGAAAGTAAACACCTTCCTCTGATTTTATTCTACTGAGAGAGTTAGTTTATTTTAGGAAAGCAGTGACAACCGGCACCAAACAAACAAGCAAACTATAGCTATTGAACAGAAATTTTATCAGTGACAACCACTCTTTAAGAAAACAGTCACCACCCCTTACTACAATGAAGAAAAATTAGCTGTAGCAATGTAACACCATGAATTTGCTGCTGAAACAATAACCCAAAATGGAAAAAACACACACTTTGCTGTGATAGCATCAGGATCCAAAAAAATTGGGACAAACATGTTTGAGAGATAGCATAACATAGAGAGGTTTTACCATGGAATTTTAGACTGCTCTACTACCTGCCTTGTCCTGCCACTAGTCATATTCTTTAAAATAAAATAAAAATAACATATTATCTTTTCTCTTCCCCCACTTTTTAAATTTTTTTTTCCTTGCCTTAAGGAACCATTCCTGCCTCAGCTGTTACAGACTATGACTGCTTCTAGGCTAAGTACTCTGCCATCTGCCAGGGGTCCTCCTAACTTAAGAGAAAGCAAGTCACATTTGTCTATCTAGTAATAAATTATACTCTAGCTGCAGAAATACACAGGATGATTCAGAAAAATGCACCCATAGGATACTACTAGGAATTAATTATAGATCTGTAAGATTTTAAAAGAACACCTATCTATGACTTAAACTTTTATAGTACCTTGCAAGTTCTGAGATTATCTTCATTTTTGTGAAGAAGGATATATAGACCTCACACCAGTGACTCTGAAAGTGTGGGGCCCAGTTGTATATCTTTTTCATGTCTCAATTCTCAAATGCCAATTGAGGGGAAACTGTAATAGAAATCTTTTTTTCTGATGACGATGGTGAAAACAATTTAGCTTTGTTTCTTTTTTTTTTTTTTAGTTATGGATGTTTTCTGTAGGCAGCTAAAGAAAACAGCAGTTGTCTGTTCCTTCTTTTCCACACTACTCAATTCCTTAAAAAAAACTTTGTTGAGAATTCAATTCTTGCTTTTTCCTGTGACATATACTTTCTTAGACAAAAGTTCCCACCACAAACTGTACCAATAAATTCCTCCACACACTTCATAAGTGCTTTCTTCTTATGCATCCATTTTGTTTTGTTCCTGTAGAAGAAGTGACACTGACTTGCCAAAGTGCATCAAGCTGTTTTGACAGAACCCAAACGCTGTATTAATTTTACTTTTTTGTCTTCAAGACATATTCCCCTGTATGTTAACTGTGCATGTGCACATACACATGGTTAAGGATATTTACTGTTTTGTTAAAATACTGTATTGCATTATAATGAAGAAAATCCCCTAACTTAACAGATAAGCACGTGCTGGTAACATTTTTATATACACAGACACAAGCATGATATTTCTCCTTTGGTAATATAAGAGAAGAAATACAAACTAGAAATGACCTTCAGCTGATGGTGACTGCCAAAGATACTATTATTATCCTATCCTAGGTCATCATTTTGAAATGGATAGATTAGAAATAATCTCAGGACAATATCAATCTAAATGCTGGTGTTCTGACGCACAATTGCACTGCAAAATGAGATTAAGAGATTCTGTGCTCTGGCTTGCAGACACTTAATTTCTGATTAGATGACTGGAAGAAACTGTTATGCACAGAGCAGCTGACTGGAAGAAACTGTCAGAGTGTTGATGATTTCCAGGGATTGTGGCTTCACAATACATGTTGATTCTCTTTGGTTTTGTGAGAAAACAAATGGGTTGTGTACATATTCCTCTGGGGAATTCAGGTATTAGTATGAAGTTGCTTCTCTGAGAACATTTACAACTGGGAACGTTGCAGTAACTGATGACCCCTTTGCAGGGAGGGAGCACCTAAGCCAGAAGCTGAGAATGAGAAGCCATGCTCTACAGCCTTTCACTAGACAGTTGAAGCAGACAGTCATAGAAAAAGGAGTCCATTGCTTCTCCCCAGGATCCATGCTTGCACAAAAATCCCATTGCCATATGGTGCCCTGGAACGGGTTATTGGCTGCAGACTTGACGCCTCTTGGAGCACTCTCTGGCTATCAGCCACACTGTTACCATAGCAAGCCACTGAGTGCTATCTGACCCTTATACATTAGTGTGCAACAATATATAAGGACTTGACTCATTGGATTACACATTTTGTTCTATTATTCCAGTACACTAAACACTCCCTCTCCCCCACATATATACTTATTTGCTTCCTATACACTTTCAATAATCACAACTGCTGCACTGAGGCTGCTCTCCCTTGCAAATACCTTGCCATCACAAAGGCTAAGAAAATAGCAAAGGATTTTGTTCTCCACTGGAGACCGTATGATACTTGGGGTGTTTCTCATTAAAGAAAAGGTACATGTTTTAAAGCATGTCAGCAGGTGGAAACATCTGCACCTTTAAAAAGTTGTTTTCAGAAGGTGATGGATTTGCTTGTAGAAGAATCACTCAGAGAGTGGCTCAGTGTATCTTTGAGATAAACCAGAGGATGAATTAGCTTTATAACAACAGGGCTTACAAGAGGGTTTAGTATTAAATATTAAACATCAAACATTTCTCCATTACAATCTTGAATGGGAATCTGAGTTTGATGGATTGATTTAAGGAAATGTGACCATGTGCAAGATCTCCATTTTCATTTCAGTCTGGAAAGACACCTTGCTGCTGATGTTAACTCCTGGAGTCTAACAAAGAAGTACTGAGCACAGAGCACCACCCCTTTGCTCAGAGTAGCAT
Organism: Psittacus erithacus; assembly: GCA_009867235.2. Lineage (NCBI taxonomy): Eukaryota > Metazoa > Chordata > Aves > Psittaciformes > Psittacidae > Psittacus > Psittacus erithacus. The sequence continues at coordinate 17,489 of WYDI02026852.1, read as the reverse complement.
GTATAGCCCTTGGAGAGCCAGGGGAGGGGAACCCCTTCCTTACCATTGACTTTACTTTTTTGGTGGAAGCTTAGAACAGCCTTTTTGAGAGCTGGAGAGACCAGAGCATGTCAACACCTTTACTTTCCAGAAACAAACCGTAACATATTAGGCAAGCAAAACCCTATATAACAGTTTATGAAACAGTTACCTCATTTGTCATAGCATTCTAAGGTTATTAACAATAACTTCCAAAAAATCAACTTGTACTCTTAAAGAGACTCTGAAATGGCAGAAAGATTTCTAAAAGAAGTTAGTAACTACTAGATCCCACAGAGAACTTCAGAGGCTGAAAAGAAATGGAGTCATCTTAAGGAAACCAGCCTTCAGAGACCAAATCTTACAGAAGTTTAATGGAAATTTGGCACCTGGGTCTCACTTTTTCGCTTCAGAAAAGCCTAGCTTCTGGTCATTCAAACTATTCTGAGTCTTTTCCCTAAATCCTACTAATTTTACAGCTTTCGGAATCTATTCCGTGTAAATCAGTTTTGAGCTGATCAGCATTTCTCTATTCCCAGACCCATGCTGTGAAAGTATGAAAAATCAGAGCAACTCAAGGCAGAAAATTTGTAATTAATTTTGCCTTGTGAGAGATGGCAAAATGGCACAAGGATTAAACTAAACAGCATAAAAGTTGGTCTTAGCAGACCAACAGACATTTAGAGGCTTTTAGCTCTAGATGCTTTTTAGTTAGTGTCAATTGGAATGTTGCACTGGTTCACTTGGATTTACACTTATCAAAACTATCTAGGGATCTAGTCGTCTGTTACCAAGAGGTCTGGTTCTGGCTGGTTTTTATCTGTTTATTGCAGCAAAATTAGCTGACTTCAGCTGATGCAGCTCAAGTTGCCGGTGTTCTGAAATCCACAGTTATATGTCTCTCCTTCTCAGTTACACCCACCAGAAAAAAAAAAAACAAACCAAGTCAAAACAAAACAAAAAACAAACCCCAACTGAAACTTATGATGGTTCCCAACACTTTAGGTAACTGTTCTTTTCCTTTTTTTTTTCCAAAGTACCACATACATTACAGCTGAGTTTCATCTCTTGTGGTGGGCAAGCAGCAATGGAAATAGTACTGAATCACTGTGGTTAATAAAGGGATAACTGGCTGAAATCATCACTGCTGTGTTGTCTGGCTGATACGTGATGGATGAAATATTTCCTTGGGTCAGCATTTATTTCATATTTTTTTCCCCAAAAGATTTATTTATTAATGTTATGACTGAGGAAATCCTTAAGGTCCTTCAGGCTTCAGCACCAAAATTCTCATGTAACATAACAGCCCAAATGAAGTCTTCTTCATTTGCTACCTCTTCTGCACATCTTCCAAGCTCATAGCCAGAACCAGCTCCCACTAGGGAGGGGAGGGTGACAGAGCTGACATAAGGTACACAGCTCAAGTGTGATGCTGACAGGGAAAAAGGTTGAAGGGAATGATAAAACTGCCCTACCCTTCCTCAACAGCAAAATGATAGATTGGCTTATCCCATCTGAAACTGTGCTCTCTAAGTTCAGTTATTTATCCCCCATTGCCTTACTTGGAGCAATGTCGTGAACCAGATGGGAGAAGTTTCCCCAAACTAGGTTGGTACCCACATGAGTATGAATCATAGAATACTAGGTTGGAAGGGACCTCAAGGATCATCTGCTCCAACTTTTCTTGGCAAAAACATGGTCTAGACAAGATGGCCAAGCACCCTGTCCAGCCAGATCTTAAAAGTGTCCAATGCTGGGGTTTCCACTACTTCCCAGGGGATATTACTCCAATGGCAGATTGTTCTCATTGTGAAAACTTTTCTTCTTGTGTCCAACTGGAATCTTCCCAGGAATAACTTGTACCCATTACTCCTCGTCTTTTCCATGTGAGTCCTTGTAAAAAGGGAATCTTTGTCTTCTTTTAGTCAGCCTTTAAATACTGGAACATGGTGATTAGCTCTCCCCTGAGCCTTCTTTTCTCAAGGCTGAACAAATCCAGGTCTCTTAGCCTTTCCTCATGTGGCAGACTTCCCAGTCCTTGTGGCTCTTCTCTGCACCCTCTCCAGTCTGTCCGCATCTTTTTGCATACTGGGGACCAAAACTGAGCAAGGTATTCCAGGTGTGGCCTGATAAGTGCTGAATAGAGTAGGATAATGACATCTTCATCTCTGACGGTGGTGCCCATGTTGATGTAACGCAGCATCCTGCTGGCTTGCTTTGCAACAGCAGCACAGGGATCACTCACGTAGAACTTCTCCATCCCAGGTCCCTTTTCACAGAACTGTTCTCCAGGCTGTGGTGCACTCTTGGATTATGTTTTCCCAGATGCAAGGCCTGACATTTGTCCTTGTTGACCTTTATAAGGTTCTTGTTAGCCCACTCTTCCAGCCTATCCAGGTCATCCTGCAGGGTAGTTCTCCCTTGCAAAGTGTCCACCTACCCACTCAGTTTGGTATCATTGGCAAACTTCATCAGGGTGCACTTGATCCCATCATCCAGACCACTTATGAAGATATTAAATTGTGTTGGGCCCAATATCGATCCCTGGGGGACCCCACAGATGACACATTGCCAGTTTGAAAAGGAGCTATTCACCACCTCGCTCTGGGTGCAGAGTGTGAGCCAGTTCCCCAGCACACAGACCACTTGCCTAGATTGTAACACATCAGGTTTTTTTTTAACACATCCGTTGTATAAAGAGCCTTGGAGAAATCCAGGTAGACAATATCCACCACTTGTCTCACATCAACCAAGTGGATTACTTTGTCATAGAAGGTGATCAAGTTTGTCAGATTGTGGGGAGCAGCCTCACAAGCACATCAGCCAGCTCTCTTTACAGCCTTGGGTAGAATATTGTTAGGCCCTATTAATTTTCAGGGGTCAATCTACTGCAATAGTTCACATATAAGCTCCTCCTTCATTGATGGGGGCTCTGTGTGTGCATCAGCCTGGATTTTTGATCCCAAGGCCTGGGAGAAAATAGTGCTGGTAAAGACAGAGATGAAGAAAATATTGAGAACCTCTGCCTTTTTCAGCATTTCTTAACAGTGGTCCAATGTATTCCTTCCATCTATCCTTGCTGGTTATGTATCTGAAGAACCTATTTATAGCTCTTGATATCTCTAGCCAATTTCAATTTGAGCTGAGGTTTTCATTTTCCAACTGTATCTCTGCACACCTTGGCAATGCCCTTGTAGTTCTCAATGGATACTCATCCATTTTTTGTCTCTGATACGCTTCTCTTTTGGTTTTGAGCAGACTCAGAAACTCATATTTAAGCCAAGGGTGTCTCTTGTTCTGCCTGCTTCCCTTACCTTCACAGGAGGTGCAACGTACTGTCACATACATGATATGGGACAAAATATCAGAATTACTGTCATTTGAACAGACACCTCTAGGGACATGGTCTTATCCTACCTTGAGGTGTGAATTTTATTAGTAAATCTTCATAATCCAGTTAACAGTGCCCAGAAACACTTGAAGGTGGTGAAATAGTGTTCCACTGTTTCAGTGCGGTCAATGGCTCATGGCAACAGTTGCTCTCTCAGGTGGCTACCACGGGGGCCTCAGGAGCTAGCACAAGCTGACCCACTCTGTTTTTGAGGTCAGGAGATCTTAGCACTAAGGATGTTGATTGGCCCCAGAGACAATTTAACATTGCTAAATTTATTCATATATTATAGTTTATACGCTTAATCTGAATAAATTTCACCAGATGCTCTATCTGTCTCAGGGTTTCTTGCTGTTGGTTTTGATGCTGCTATTACTGGACATCCTTACAGTGGCTCTTAACACACATCTCTATCACCTTTCTCTTTGAAGTCACAGACTTACCTGTTTGCCTTGGTCCATCATTCCTTGATTTGAACACTGAGCAGTTTACCCAAAACACCCAGGTCTGAGGGCATGGTCTGACTTCTTCTTGGGTGTGCACTTTCATCTCCTGCAGGAGCTGATGGTCCACATAGCCTTCCCACTCCCACGCCTGCATTTTTCATCCAGTGGAGCTGCCAAAATGGAAGAGCTGGAAATTTTCAGCCCTTTACCTCCAACCTACTCACATCTAATGTACTCATATTCTACTTCTTTTCCTCTGTTACTGAAAGAAAAAGTAGAGGTGTTAAGGAAGAGAAAGCAATTACCCTAGGAAGACATCTGTGTTGACAACAAAGGAAAAAAAGCTCTTTAGTCTTTAATTGCTAGCTCTGGTTGAAGTACTTGTCAGATGAAGTATATTTGCCTAACAAAAAGTCAGTTACACCAATATTTTGACAAAGATAAAGAAATGGCTGCTGAGTAAAGGTACTGTGGTCTAAATTTCTAAATACACAGAAACAATTATCTTCAAAATTGCGTAACGGAAAAGTTGTTTAAGTAGACAAAAAGATATCTGTAAAGCAATTTGTTACTTGTTTCTTCTGTTACATATATTGCAAGAAATGTCAAAGAACTTCAGAGGGGTTTTTATTTGGATTGTTTTCATCTGTCCATTCAGTTCAAGTTCCCTCTGAATTACTATATTATGGTCTTAAACATCTGAAAAATGAGGATTAGTTACACTGGAAATACTGATACAATGTTAACTAACATAACAAAGTCTATGCTATGAAAATAACACAAAATGGAATACAGTTTCAACAGCATGAGTCTGCTTTTAAGTCAGGATGTTGAAGAAATCTTTCACAAGTATATTTAATTTGTAAATGCTTGATTTGTACAAACTTGATCTGTCCAGTCACCAGACACAGACTATTGCTCTTGTACACTTTGCTTTCATGACAATATTTATACAGAAAACAATTATATTATCAATCTACACATCTACCCATCTATCAGATTGTGGCTGCAATGCCAAAGAAAGACAAATGGAAAACCATATTCTACATTTCTAAAAGAGGGAAAGGGCTGAAGTGAATTATTCTTTGACATTAATAAGATAACGTGTGCTTCGTAACAAACAGCAAATTTGAGAGTGATACTGTGGATGGAAGGTTAGGGGAGATGGATTTTAATATCATCAGAGATCCCTGCTTGCAGATAAATGTTCCTGAAGACAGAATTAAATCAAGAAAGAACTTGACTTTGTCCACCATTTGCTAAATAAAAACTCATAAGGAATAAAACCAAAGGCCCTTAGACTTTAAGGCTAGAAAGCTCTGAACTTTGTAAGATCCAGCACTGACTCATGAGTTTTCATGGCAAAATTTTCACCCACATCTGTAAGACACTATTGAGCCTTTAAAGGCTATCTGTCCTTTACCTCATTGTATTTCAAGGGATTATTCTGCACTTAGAAGAAAGAAAAAAAAAACAACTCTAAAACCACAACACAAAACCAAATCCAAAACCAAACCAACTAACCAAAACAAAAACCAACAAAACAAAACCCAAGCCCACTTAGCTGAGCTCTCCAGACTTTCCAGACCAAAATACAGAACACTTTTTCTCAAAAACATGACCATGTGTATAACACTACAGAGTAGTGATGCACTGGCACAGGTTGCCCAGAGAAGCTGTGGCTGCCCCATCCCTAGCAGTGCTCAAGGCCAGGTTGGATGGCGCTTTGAGCAACCTGGTCTAGTGAAAGGTGTCCCTGCCCGTGGCAGGGAGTTAGAACCAGATGAGCTTTACGGTCCCTTCCAACCCAAACACAAACATTCTACAATCTGTAACAGGAAATTATAGTATTCAAATTGCTTAGGGGGAAAATGTGTAAATGTTAAATGTGTAAACATTTTTTACATTTAACTTCTAGAATTTAACTTCTAGAAACAGAAAAAGAGCAACAACAGAAAATCCTCAAATTTGCCCTCCATATTTGTTAAATATCACACTTCAGTATCTCTTACTCCAGCAGTGGTTGCCAGGCACTACAGAGCACCTGGGTAACTGAGAGCCTCTGTTTTTTGATACAGCAAGGATTTTATTCCCTGAGTATGTCCCACCTTCTTCTATCAACAAAAGATGATCTTGATGTATGGGCTTATAAGGAACTACTAGTGCCCTGAAATACTGATTCCCCAACAAAAACATCAAAGCACCATGAACCATACAGCCTGTCAAATGTAAAGGGAATTCAAGAATGTCGGTGGATTTTAAAGCAGTTGGAAGAAATGTGTTTTATTTGAAGAAACTTGTCCATCCTGGTCTGAATTTCTTGGGTAAATGGAAACACCATCAGGGAGCATGTCAGAGAAGCAAGAACTGCTTTGTCCATGTTGAAGCATATTCTCCTGCCCTATAGCAAGGCTGAGAGCTTGTGACATGCATGGAGTGCAGCTGCTCTCTGATGTTGGTCTCATGCTGGCCCTGCGCACATAGTACATGCCTTCTGTGTAGCTCTTTTCATGAACAAGTGACAAGATACCCCCAGGTATCACTTCACACAGGGGCAAAGGTCATCATTTTACATTAAGGAAACGCAGGTGAATGGATTGAGACTAAGAGTAAATCTTTGCTTTCCAGGACTCTTTCTAATCCTGGGTCAGCTCAGTGACATGCTATAGAATATGATCCACAAAACACCAGGAGTGGTAAAAATGGCAGGAAAAGTGACCAGTGATGGGGAAAAGCAGAAATGTGTTAAATGGGCATTTCTGTCAAAACAGTACTGTGAAACTGTGGTCTTAGAGGGCTTCCCAAGAGTTGCCTGTGTGGGAAAAGGTTCCCTGATTCAGTGGAGGCAGGGGCCAGGAGAAGAAGGTCAGCTACCTGCTACCTGCACATATCAATGTCTCACTTTCCTTCCATCCTGCACATACCTCTGCATCAGCAGGTGCTCTATTCCCTAAAACTTAGCGCTCATCTTTTGCCACCTTTTCTTTTGTCAATCCTCGCAGTGATCCTGTTACTCCTTCTCCCATTAATCAACAGTTTCCTCTAACCTCTGCTCCTCCCTCTCCCCTCCTCCCTTTTCATCCATGCATAGCCATTTCTCTTGTGAAATCTTCAAAGTCTTTTCTTCACCCCCTTTCCGCTAACAGAGAGTGAGTACGTGTCATTTATTTTCTTTGAGGAAACAATCTGAGTCCCTTCGTAAGCCTAAATTACATTCAGGTTAGACTTTTCCCCACAATAATTAAGAAATTCCCCCTTTGACAGCAGGAATTTGTAACAACAGATTTTTTTCTGCATCTTCAAAGACCTGCTTACTGTCAGATGCAAAATGACCTGTTGCAAGTCCATTTTGGGTTCACCAGCTGAGCCACCAGACTAGAAGCCTTTCAGCTGCTTGCATGGTGAATGTGATGGTGTAACTCATTTGGTTTGTGACTCCATCTTGCTTTTTTTCCAGAAACCTCAACTTTTTTGAGAATACTAATTTTCTCATAATTTCTCAAAATATAAGGGATCAGAAGGGGCATAAAACTGCATATTAAGTGGGGAAAGTCTTGACTGTGTGAGGCCAGTTTTAGGCACCCATGGGGCTAGAACCCTCAGATCTGCAGTCAAATATATCAGAGGAATTTGTGAGTCACAAAACAGCCTTTGTACCTAAGATGGTAGGGGCAGGCTGTTGGAGCAGACTCTTCTTCAAGTATCAACAAAATCACCCCAGCAAGAATCTGAAGCAAGTCAAATACTTAGACTCTCTTAATAAGAACTTTGCACTAAAATTAATATTAGTAAAAGATATTGAAAAATAAAGATTATTAATAAGAGATGTATACAGCATATACGTATCTCTGCTGTAATACTGACTGGTCTGTGTATTTCACAAGTCAATCTAATGTACTTGATCATAAAATTTATCTTTTGCTGCAAATTTGTGTACTTGCTATCTAACATTTTATTTCAAAGTCATTAGCTTTTGAACCAAAATTTCTGAAACAAGAGCTAAGCCATGTAGGAAAGTCAGCCTTCTTAAAAAAGCCCCCCCCCAAAAATGATAATTCTTTAATATCAATATAGATATCATTTTGACTGATAATAATTTTACGGGAAGCATAAACCTAACGTTTATTCTACAGTTTCAAACTTTCTTCTGGTCTTTTCTGGAACCATAAGTCTATTCTGTCCCCTCCTTGTATGCTAAAGTCACTGAAAATGATACAGAGTACTTCTCCATTCCCAGTCCAAAACACTGTGGTGCACTGAAAGCCAAGAACTTAAGACAAACAGGTTAAAACTTAATGCAAACTTATGCAACACTAGGATTATAGTTTGAGTCATATCTTTTATTTTCACATTAAATACAACAAAAGTTATCCTTACAGCTTTATTTGAAGATACCATAGGGATAATAATTTGCTGTATATGAATGTAACAGAAGTCAACAGGCTAACAAAAATTAACAGGTGGTCATGAAGTTAGGTGCCACTTTATACCTAGTATTTAGGTACAACTGTTGGGCATGTATGCTGTAGATCTAGACAAACACATGTATATGCACATTTGCAAGCATCATGCCTGTATCCTTAAGAAACCCAAAGGCTGGTTTTATTTGGCTGCTACTTAATGTGAAAATATGTGTAGAATATGAAGAAAAGCACAGAAATATTTAAGTCACACCCAAGCCTCTCAAACTTGTAACGCTGGAACTCATCATTATTCATTGAGGTGGATCTGATAACTGGATGAAGTAATATTTTCTTTTCTTTTCTCAGCCACTTTGATTCCAAGTGTGGGGACAGAATGAAAGACACCATTATTCTTCCAGGAAGTCAAAGCCAGAAGCCATAAAAACCAATATATTCACATCAAATAGCTTATAATTTGTGCTTTCATATCCTAACTTGGGACAATGACACACACAATGTCTGCGTTGTTGTGAATAAATCTGGGACTTATTTGGGTTGAAAACTGCTGGTTTATGTTGTTTTCATTTTCACTTTTTTTTTTTTTCCTGTATGTGCATGAAGAATTCTCTCTTTTAAAAAAATTATTCAAGTGCATGCTGAAATGGAATCATGCTATTCTTACATAATTTTTCATTGGATTGTTGTAACCTATAAAGAAATCCAATTAAATTTCCCTTGCAGGCACAGAGCTTCATTCAGCGCACCTTTATAAAGCTGATTTGCTATATTTTATGGCATGTCTACGAATTGAGAAACGCAGAGGCCCTGTTCCATTCCTTGTTCTGTGTGGCATGTTGTAGAGAGAGACAATCCAGTCTTTCAAAGAGCTATATTATCAGAAAACATAAAGCCTTTGCCACCATTTCTGCTGCCATGGTTTAGAATATGCATGTGCCAGTGCATTTGTAGAACAGTTCTGAACACTGTAGAGTTTACATATTACTGCCTGCATCTGTGATTTCCAACTTCCTTATACTAAGGACATATGATTTAATGTTTTATTCTACGCTAAAGACTATGTACAGATTATCTGTTGAAGATAAGGTTAGCAGGAGCACTTTTTAGAATGTTATTCTGGTTTCTCAGGCTGCAGAAGCAGAGTACACACTTTTCCTATCCTAGGGAAGCAGACTGCAAAATTTATAGAGTTAGATTACATAGCAGTGGGATTCCTGTACTATTTGTCTGTGTGTCTTGCTGCTGATTTAAATATCTCATGACGATCCAAATGATCAGGTGACTCACTTTGCAATGGCAATGCTTACCTTCACCCATGGGCACAGCAAGGAAACACACAGAACCACCTTCATTCAGCACTGGACTTTGCCAACAGTGGGTGTAAGCGCTGTGCATCCTGCATATGAGGGATAGTCCAGGCTGTACAATAAGACTGCTCCAGCTTGGTCAACCTGCTTGTTTTTATTGATGAGAAAGATGTGTTAAACTATGTTCTGTATGCTCTGGGAACTCTCAGTATAGGAAATTATTGACTGTGGTAAGGACCAGGAGTATTTATCTACCTGCTGGCATATATCTGGCCCACATAGCTAATGAAGTTAACTACAAATGCCTCCTTTCACCTCCTTAGACCTCCATATCCTGGAGTTGGAAATAAGCTGTAAGATCCAAATTATAAACACTATGTGGAATGTAGAGATGATAAAGATCAACCACTATATCTTCCTGTTAATGTGGAATTGATTTCTGTGTTATATTTCCTGATGTTTCTCTAATCTAATTTAAATGTTCCCAAGTGTTGTTTTCCCTTGAGAAATTGCTCCACTGTCTAATGTTATGATGATGGGCAAACCATAGTCCAAATCTAGTTCAAGAACTGAAATAAATGTGTATGCAAACTTCTGAAAAAAAGCAGTATCAATCACATGTTTAAAATCATACATATGTTCCAGTGCTACAAATAGTCTCACTGCCTGGGATTTTCTTCTGATAGTCAATTTAAATTTTTCTTCTTTTAATTTATTCTCGTTACTGTTCTAGTTATACCCCTGTAATTAAACTGAGTAATTAACTGACATTTTAATTTACTTCAATGGGAGCCATTCACACATATCAGAGGACAAATTTTAGCCCTTAATAAAGAAATGAACTATTGTCTCACCAAGTGGGTACTGTAAATGCCAGCCTTCACCTGCTAACGCAAGAGAATTGAGAGCTAACTGTGATGATCATTTGTCCCAAGAGTCATCTCTAAGAGTGGTATTCTATTGATTCTTTACAAACTCTGTCTAACCCTATAGTTTAAGACAAGTCAGGGCACTCACCCTAAATCCATATTCACAGAATGTTTTTACATTGCTTTAACATAACCTGAGTTTAATCTCATTTGTAGCACGGTTAGTGTGGATGTGGTTTTTCATTTTCCAGAAGTATGCTAACCAGACGTGCTCTTGAACATCTGTTACTTTATTTTCTATCAGAGAAGTCCATCCTCTAACTAAGTCAGGACTGGACTAGCAAAAGCCACTTGGAGCAAGTTTTTCACAGAAGATTGATCTTAAAAGGATACTCGTTTGAATCCTTTTTTCTAGTCTTTACCAATTAATTCAATGTAATTTCAAAAATTGTGAAGGCCAGTGCTAGCAGGAATAGCAATCAGGGGATCAGTGACAAAAACAAGAGAAATAGGTAAGACAGGACAGTGTTGAACAAAGTAATATATGTTGACTGGTAACAAGAAAAAGGAGAGAATGTCACATTAAATGGAAAATATCAGGCAGTTATGTAATCAGAAATTATTTCAGACTCAAATAGTCTGTTTCAGCTACTATTCTATCAGAAAAAGCAAATAGGTATGATCTGAATTCAGTACATTAACATCAAAAAGTGTCCTTGAAGATGGTATAGTCATTATACTGGTCAAATGTCACGGAGAAAGCTGTGTTTATATTTAGCGCACATTTCCATGGGCAGAGGAAAACTTCCTTGGAAGGAATATAACCAAGGACAAACATGACTCATAGCAGACTTTAAAACTGTCTGAGATGGAGGGCTTGCCTTTTTGTTTATTCTCAAAGGATGAATCTAGTTCAGTCCTGGGTTGCTTTCTGACTTGCAGGACAGAGTGTGGTGGGGAGGACAGTTATGAACAGTGGGGAAAGCAGCACATCTCCACCCGCTGAATGCAGGTCTAGGGGCTTGATTATCCCCAGACCATGCAGACACTGTCACTGACTGTTGAATCTTAGACCTGATTTCAAACATGAGTTCAAATCAGGGGCTTAGAACCAAACCAGAAGAGAGAACACTAATCCTTATCCAGAGTTTTCCTGGGGCAGACTTTCTGTAAGCCTGTGAAGGACATGGCCTGTCTTTGCTCTCCTTGCCTTAATGGATTTGAGCACCTGCCCCTGCAGACTTCCCTTCTGAAGCCAGCACCTGAGAACATCAAAACATTTCTCTGGGGCCATGGGGCCATGTAACATGTAAGTGTGATGAGCCATGAAGGCAGGAAGAGTAAAGAAAACATCTTAGGTGAAAGCCCATGTGATACAGAAGCTGCTGCTTTATATTTTCACTTCAGATCTTTTTGCTGGGTAAAATGATACCAAGCTAAAGAGAAAGAGGAATAAGTGTTGCACTTCAGTCTGCCTGCAGCATACAACAGTAGCTCCTGAACTTCAGGATTTGAATCTCCAGCTTTTCTCACTGTCCAACACCATGGCTGCACACTTTCAGAGTTCATAAATTTCCCTTTTTAACTTTCCAGGCCTGAATGGCAAACCATCTCTTGCTTTGATAACCACCAGATGTCAGCAAACCACATTCCAGGAACTGTTGGTGTGGTACAATAGCTTAGTGGGGTAGGGGCCATGTGTTTTGCTTTGTTTATTCCAAGTGCTGTGATCAGTCCCGGTTTTGAGTCTGAGCAGGTGATGGCATTGCCAGTGGCAAAGAACTAGCTCTGTGTCACTCAACCCTACTGCAAGGGTAGAAACACTGTGCTTTATCCTGCTCACCACAGGTCTCTACAGGCAGCATCCTTGGCAATAGCTTGAATAATATAAAAGCAGTCCAAACTAGGAATATTCAAAAATAGCAGTGCCACCCCATTTTGTTTGACTTCTAGATGCAAGGAGGTTTCCAAGCTCTCTAAACTGCCTCTCATCCTGGGCCATGGTGAAATGGTGTCCCAGTAGAGCTTGGGTACCCACTGTGTCCTTAGAAAGGAGGGGGAAAGATGAGGACTTTCTTCCACCTTCCCCATTCCCAGAGTGAGATTCTTTGAAGAAAGGATTACATAGGGTTAGGTGTCAAAACTGTCTCATTGTTGGTTCATGGCTCAGATTTTGCTTCATTTTTTTCCTATGCCCATTGGCCCTATCGGGAATTCTGATTAAGGGCACATCTACGTCCAGGGCATATAAATATTCCTTTCCATTGCTAGAAAGTGGGCTGAGAATCAGCTGGAAACGCAGCTTAAAGACATACAGGAGTGAATTGAGCTGAATAAACATGTATCTAAATGGAAGCCTTTTTGATTCTGTAGAAAGATTTAGAGATAATATGTAGCAGTTGGAGTCCCGTTAAAAGATATAGAAAGCCGCAGAAGAAGAAAGGGGGAGGGGGCAGCAGGGCTGAGAGGATTTCTCTGAAATGTGTTCTGCATGCTCTGAAAGAAAAATGTGTGTCATTTGGACCCCAAATGCAGGCCAAAGCGACAGCATCTAATAGGGGAAACATGATTTAGAGGTTGGTTTATAAACTAAACAAATTTACTGAGTTCCATAAATGAATCTCATGGCAACATCCAAATTTTTTTTAAAAGGTGGATAAAAAATATTGTACGTTAAGGGGGGAAATCAAGATGGTTTTTAAGCTGATGTCCTTAGAAATATATGTATATAGTCTTTTTTATAGCCCTTGGCATATAAAATAAGTCATTATTCTAAATAGAAAAATATTGATGATGTCATAGGAGCCATTGCTGGACACATCAAGCTGATCTGATGAACTGGGAAATCAATAGATATTTTCCAAACGAGATGACATTTCTTTAATTGGTTGTATGAACACGATATACTGCAGAGGGCAAATATTTGAGGTTAATTTTCATTTGGTTTGGATTTCTCAATGTGTTTTTCTATTATTTCTTTATGTAGAATTTAATTTTTTGCTTTGTTTTAAGGATTGCTTCTTCTATTTGCTTGCATATAAATTCCTTATCAGAACAGATGAAGTAGCACCTATGCATTGTAGATATTCAAAGTATATCTACAATATAGCTTTGGGAACTATTTGAATATCTACCAAGATTAGAAAGTATTGAAGGTTTCCTTCAATAATCACCACGCTCCTTTAGACTGCTTGAAATCTGTTGAGCCAGTAAGTCTTTTAATTTAATTCCCATCACAGATAAAAAAGGAATCGTCCTTACGTCCCATAGCAAGTGAACATCAGAATTTGGAACAGAAATCTTTGCTGCTTCTGCTCTAAACTAATCACCAATCTGTGCAAATGACACACACGGTAGATCAATACACTAATATACAATTTAGGTGCTATTTAGTAATATTGCATGCCCTCTGCAGCTCCCCAGACTCTGAGTTTTCAAGGGCATATAATAATGAAACCCTTATAAAAAACCTCAGTTGATCAGAAAAGGATGTTAAGCAGGGACCTCGTTTGTACAAAGTATCTTAGCTTCCTGGGTTTACATGTCAGTATGTAAGTAAAAGAACCTTACAAATATTTGTCCATTCTTCAAGCACCTAACATTTTTTATGATTTTGGTCTTTCCTCAGCTTCACAATTCTCCTCCTGAAAAGGAGGAAACTACAGAGCTAATATCAAACTGCAATGGTAACAAACATTCAAGTATATGGCATATTAGGCTTTTCAATTTTTATTTTCTGTAATTTTAAAATGAACTTTTGTGTGGATTTTGTATTGAAGGTGTTGACTTATGGGAGGTTTTCAATTTTTCAATTTACTCCCAAAACTGAAATGGTAGAGCAATTTTGATGTCCCAGCTGAAGTACTGCAATTCATGGGGATACTTTGGACACTATACTTTCACTTGGACTTACTGAACCTATTTGGTGATTATATTGCCAAGGAAAATGACAGTTATAAGGTTTTTGGGATGGTTTGGCATGAAAGTCTCCGCTTCTGTGAAATGTGAACACCATGAATTCATTTGGCTCAATTTGCTCCTGTGTTAAACACGAATTTTACATTTATTTGCCATAAATCTCATACGTTTGGCCCTAAACCTTCCTGATGACCCTCTTGCTTCATTTGTCTTTCAACACAATTTCATTCACAGTTTGATTACAGTTCATCTTTTCCTTACTGAGAAATATTCAGATTAAATATTGAGATTAAAGAAATTTGCAGATTCCCCTGATACCTCCCACTTGATAATAATGAATACAGTAACAAGAGATCCTGTTATTTGTTTCCACTGCAACAATGTCAGACACTTTGAGGACATTGCTTTGTTCATGGCCACGAATCATGCACTTCACCATTTTATTGTATGAAAGCCATAAAAAAATACATTACCTTAACACAGGTGAGATCTCCACAGAAGTCAATGCAGAAGTTCCACCAAAAAACTCAGCACTTTGCTCAATTTAATATCCAGATTTGGTGTTCAGTGAATGGGGAAGATAACTTATTCCACCCTGCCAGAAACATTTTTTCATATAATTTTTCAGTATTTGTTGTTTCTTCCAGGAGGCAGTGCCTCACCTTTTACCAAAATTTTAGCATTTGTAGTAGGTTTTTTAGCACTTCTCCGTGTCCAGCCAATTGTACTTTCTATTAATTATTTTTTCTTATCTGTATCTTGTAATCCCAAACATCTGTTCTTTACTCATAACACATCTGGAGCTGCTTCTAGTACACCATTAATTTTCTTAATATGTAAATAATACACCTAAATATTTGTAGAATGCCCTTGACTGTAGCATCTAAGTGCTAGTGTCTGCCACTTACTAGAAATACTGATGGGAAGTCAATTTTTCAGCTCCTGTGGAGGAAAGACGAAAGGCAAGATACACATTTTCATCTTTTAGTTAGGGAAATTTAGAAGAGCCATAGTGCAACTTTCATGGAGACCAGACCTCTTTCCCAGTTCTGTCTGGAAAAAATGATGCCTTTTTGCTGTTGTAAGGACATTAAAAGGTCAGGGGTTACAGCCACAGGCCAAATGATCAAAACTACGCTAAAACTTTGCACCTTTAAAATTATGAAAATGCACATTAGTGTTCACAAATCCTGGCCATCTTAATTTATAGTGCAAATAATTTCTGAGTTAACTGCTAACATTTCACATGCAAACGTCTTGAAGAGCTAATGTGATCCTTGCTTTTACACAATTCATAGAAATAATTTTCCTGGCTATAACCTGAAAAGCTGGATTTATATTTTGTAACAAAAAAGCGTTGCTGGCCTGAGTTTGGCAAATACTTGGTGACCTTGATGAGTTCAGCCATCTCCACATCCTTGGGTGCAGTGTCTGACAGATAAATGCTAAGTTTCTTACCCTCAGTAAATTGCAAAGCTTTTATTTCTTCCCAAACTATGAAGGTAGGAGACCTTTTTTCTGAACTTCTTAAGTAAAATTCCCTAAAAGAATAACAGCTGCATTCCCCTCTTATCTCTTGTTTAGTTTTAATGCACCTTGGCTGCATTTTGCTAGGCATGTTGTTCTGTATGTGGAACAGAGATTTAATATCATTTCTTGAATCTTTAACGCCACTGCTTTGGAAAGAAACCCATTCTCCTAACTGTTCTGAAAAAAAGCAGCAGAAGCTGTAATTCTTGAGTGGCTCTAAGTAAAACTACAGATTTTTTTTCCACCAGGGAACAGAGGAGGAAGGTTATGTGGTATGCGGAAAAGGCCAAAATTTGTTGTAGTCAATAATCACATGGATGAACACGTACAGTAACTTCATAAATAGAAGTACTGGTGGATGTCAACAAAAGTTTTTCAGCTTACTTTAAAATCACAAGCTTAGAAAGATGACTCAGGCTTATATAAACCTGTTTCTCCGTTGATTCTATAGATTTTGGATTTCTCGTGCGATTTCTGAGGTATGGGAACAACAGGTGAACAGTGAGGTGTGGGGGACTATGAAGACCTTGCTACAATTCAAGGAATGAGGTAGAAGATGGACTGCTAGTTTATGAATCACAGATCTGTTATGCGCATCAAACAAAAGTATTTTTAATCACATGATCCACAGGTATGTCTCTTGCTACATTGTGCCATCCAAGAGAGGTAGAATTATAGCTCACCTCTCTTCATACTTCTGCTCAAGGCATCTTCAGTGCAACAGTTCAAAGCTGTGCACAAGACACTAGGGTTACTTGTTGCTTCCCTTTAACTCTTCTTAGATCTGCTTGGGTGCCTAATCAGTCAAATGATTGACTCCATAAAGCGTGCTACATGCGCTGATTTGCTATCATTGCTCCTGCTCTCTAGGTAGATGATAAAAATCTCAGTGGGAAAACAATCTAAAGAAAATAATGAATAAATCTCTCAAATTCCAGAGGCAATGATCATACATTCAAGAGCTAGGGAAGTCTCAGCTCTGTCAACAAATTGTCCATCAAAATACTTGCAAATTATGAGAACTAGAACTTCACAATTAACTGTGCAGTGACTATGTCGCTTGCTCTTGTAAGATAATTTGATATGCCTTTTGACCACAGTAACTGTAGGCTGACAGTAGGCTGACCTTTATAGATGGAGCAACCAATGTAGTATTCCCATTCAAAGCTGAGCCTCAGCAGTTTCCAATATGCCATCATCAGCATGCTCCTCCAACCTCCTCTTCCTCAGGATTTTTCACTTCCTCAAGTAAAAAGTGTTCTTAAATTCATGCAGTCCTGCTGCCTGAAGCCCTGGACCCCACCTGTGCCAGGAACCAAACAGCAATATTTCATGTGCAACAGGCTGTATATGTGAGGACTTTCATATAATATTGATGAGATTAAAGGGTCTTCTTGACTGATTTTCAAACTTAAAATAGAGAAATAGGATTAAAAATTCTTGATACTGTTTCAAAAGGGAAGTATTTCCCTTCCTTCCTCTCTCCCTCCCTCCCTCCTTTCCCTCCTTCCCTCCTTTCCTTCCTTCCTTCCTTCCTTCCTTCCTTCCTTCCTTCCTTCCTTCCTTCCTTCCTTCCTTCCTTCCTTCCT
>WYDI02026850.1:0-45847 GCA_009867235.2 Psittacus erithacus | reverse complement strand
GGCAGTGTTCAAGGCCAGGTTGGACACAGGGGCTTGGAGCAAGCTGCTGTAGTGGAAGGTGTCCCTGCCCATGGCAGAGGGTTGGAACTGGATGAGCTTTAAGGTCCCTTCCTACCCAAACCATTATGTGATTCTATGTCTTCAGTAATTGAAAATCCTACTTGGAACACAAGTTACCTTGAATCTGCCCCAGTGACAGCCATGAGCAAATAAACCTGCAGTGAAAGTTGCAGAGAAAACTTACAAAGCAAATAACAGTGCTAAAACAACTCATCCCTTGGAGCAAACAGGTAACATACACTTGTGTTTGTGAGTGTATTATAGCACTGATGTAGTAATTCAGGCAGCTGGAGCACTCCAAAATAGCTCCATTTTGGCCATCTGCCACTACATATTAACCTTTACAGGGCAAGTTTTTGGCAGGCTTAATCTTGTAACTGCGAAACGTAAATTCCATTCCCATACCCAGTGCTAATCTCAGGTAGCCTGAGCTACCCGAGACATCAGTCATGACTGATGGTGGAAGCAAACATCTCCTGTTTCCTACGTGTGCATCACTGGGGCCTTTGGAACAGTTTTGGTCTGGGATGGAAACAGAAGATCTGCATGGTAAATGAAACCCATTTTTCCTTTGATTATCCATTTCCTTACTCCATAACAGCAGTTTCCAAACTTTTTTAGGACAAAAACCAAAACCACTTCTAAGTACATTTTAGTCTTTTATAGTCTCTCATGAGTCATTTTAAATTGCTTCTCGAGTCACAGCTATCAAATGGGATCTGCTATAGATCCATGCTTTCCCATCTTCTACACAGTTCTGCCTTCTAGCACCTCCCTGTACATCAGAGTTGTTCCGGAGAGTTTGCCATCAGAGTGTCTGTACCAGGTGAGATGTTTCTGATAACCACAAAGCACCATTTTAAATTCTGGAGACACATTCACTTATTTCACTGCTGTCTTGCTGTTATGCTGACTACTGGCCTGGAAAGCTGATCAGCATGCAGGCTTCCCAGGCCCCTTAGAAACATCCCAGCTTACTTTTGCCATTGTATCGCTACTGTTTCCCGCTCCTTGTATGATATGAGTTAATGAATTCTGCTTACCCAGTTTTGCATTCGGACAATTAATCTATTTGTGGAGCTAAATGTAGTACTCCTTACTCAGGCAGAGAATCAAAGCACATAAAGGGACTCATTATCCTTGTGGGTGAACTGGGAAAATCCACATATATAAACTTACACAGACCAAAGTTTGCTGAATCAGAACTTTATTTTGTGTAGAAAACAAAATCAATTTCATTTTGAGACACTTCTTAGCATTCCAATCTGAACATCTCACATTGAAACGTCATGTATAATTAAAGGGTGAGAGTGTTAAGCTATAAAAGAATGTGTTTGGAGTTCTTTCTAGTAATCTATCAAGTCCCATTCACCCCTTTAATTCAGGATGTAAAAATTCTTGCTGAATTAAGAAAAAAAAGGGGGAAAAAGCCCCTGACTTCCAAACTTTTTAGAGCATCTGGCACAAACAATTATTTTTGGGCAGTAATTTTTCATGTGCATGCCGTGAAACGTTGAATTTATCTGAGATGATTTCCTCATTCCATAGAGGAAATAAAGCCACTTTTAAAATTAATTTTTGTTGGTATTATTACTTTTAGTAAGCTAAATGAGAGGGGGATAATCTCTGTGCTTCTTTTTCTCTTGAAAAGGGAATATTTTATTGTCCCTTTGGAGGAGAAAGGAGACTCATTTTTACATTGAGGACTATTATTATGATCTATATGGAAGAAAAAATCTCTTGCACAAGTTAAGAAGTATAAGTAAATTTAGGAGTATAATTATGAAACCTAAAAATAAGATAGAAAATAATAACTTAGTTCCAACATCTTTTTTATTACTGCATAGGGATAACATTACACTTTGTTTTTTCATAGGTACTTATGATATTCAGTTATTAGACAGAAAACCTCTCTGCAGTTAGGAAGAATCACAATGGTGCCTTTTCTCATTCTTATGTATCTCTAAGGCCAGTCTTCTTTTCACATGCAGCTTTTGCTATTGATGATTTTGCCATTAGTTGCATCTTCATTAACCTTAGTGTTCCATTTGGTTGGATCAAAGATGCACTTCTGGTGCCAATTTCCAGTTGTTCCTTTTTACCATGTTTTAGTTCATGTTAGAGCATATAAACTTGGTTCTTTAATCCTGGAAGAAGTGGTCTAGGAGCATGTTAAATGTTCCACTTATATCATTAAGGGACTTTTAGTCCATGAGAGAAGACTAGAGCAAACGTGAATAAAATGAAATGAGAGTAACACAAATGTGGGGTTCTCAGCCCCAGCTTTTTGCATCTATGCATGGTCTTCAATGAATGTAGGCTTAGCCATGATCACCCATGGTGTAGCCACTGTGGTGGCATCCAGAGTTATGCTACATCTCAGATTCTCTGGCAACTTCACTTGATATAAAATCCCATAATCTTTTTTAACAAATAGCTTTATCTCCAAAGGGTGTTTCGAGGTTTTGTCTACATTGACAGCTTGTTGCTTCTCCGGTTGAATTTAAGGTGTTAGATTTTAATGTAAGCTATTAAACAGCTGAAGACCTGCTGTGAGGGAGGTTCTCTGACTTTGCCACTCAGATGCTGCTCACAGCACCTGAGTCACTCAGGCCTTTGTACAAAAACAGACATACCGAATAGCATGGATTTGAATAACAAAGCGTATTATAAAGGTTTTTTTTTTCTCCTTGGAATAATTTAAAATTAGAGGATATTTTCACGGTAAAAAATGGGGAAATGCCTTTTCAGGGTTTTTTTCATTACAATGCTATCTTCAGCTGGTGTTTATAATGTTGAAATTCTTAAAATTTTTAAGTGCATACAGCACTATAGCATAGTGGAGTTTCTATCTTCATCAAATATATCTGAATTGGTAAAATATTAAGCAAATAGTATTTATAATCCATATAATGCCATTTTTACAATTTGTACATCCATAATTCACATTTTTATGCTGGAATTTCAAAATATAAAACAAAATTATATCAGTGGGAGATATTTTGTCCACAGCAAGATCTTCAGCAGCCAGAAAGATATTCTAAGCAGAAAAATTGAAATATTTCAGTGACTGAAGTCTGAAAGTCACCAAATTCATATTAGAAATAGAGTATGCATCTTTAAAGAGAAAGTCTTGTTTTTACTGGGTGATTTATCTGAGATTGTGAAGGATTTTTCTTCACTGGGAGAATTCATCTGAATTAGGTGAATGAACTGAGGAACGTGCTCTGTGTGTACTAGAGATACTGTATTTGAAAAAAAAAATAGTCCCTATAGCCCATGCTACAAACAGATTACATTATGAAAATGGTCCATTTTTCTACTAACTCAATGGGTTCGTAAAAACTATTAGTTTTGAAAATTATTGTAGCTCCTTCAGCCACTGGTTGTTGTCAGAGTCTTGTTTGGAAGCTGTCTTCAATCTCAAATTCACGTTTCCTACACCTGTATACCATAGATTTAGGTGTTTGCAAGACTGATTCAGTCCTTTGGTCTTCCAACTCAGATAAATTAAGTTCCAGGCATCGTTGTCTTGGAAACTAGGTTTTAAATACCATGGTCCTTTTTTATACTTTGGTGCCTAAGCAAATAGGAGACCCTATTAAATATGGGCTGCATCTGTAAGAGATCAGATAAAATGAATGGTGCAAGAATGAAAAGCATGCAACAGGTTTGAAATGGCGGCATAGAGGTAACCACTGTCCTTCATCTTAATGAAAACTGTAACTATTTATGGAAGAAAATGAGGGTGATAAGTTCACTGCACTTGAAAACCTTAAGAGAATGAATCTGAAAGTTGGTTTTGAATTAGATCTCACATGTACAGAGGGGGAACACTTGAGGTTTCTTGTGCTTGTAGTATATTATTAGCAGTTACTTTAATTTGTCCTTTCGGTTTGTGCTACATATTCTCCAAGTTCAATATCTTTACCCATTAAGTTTCAATCTTTTAAAGACCACACAAATTTTAAGGTTATGAATGTCAGGCAGTAACAGAAATACTTTTTTTCTGAATCTTTCTTTAAGAATAAATCCCTGAAACATTGAATTTTCAGAATATTTTAGTTTTTTTAGAGGCATCCTCACGTCCTTACCAGTTACAGTGTTGAGATGTAATATTCTGAGAAATACACCTTTACTTTACTCCAACTCTTGCCTATGAAAGCCTGGGAAAGGGCTGCACATTATCTTTTACAGTCTTATTTTAAAGAAATAGAAAAGAAACTAAGAAGAGTATATATGGTAGGGGGAAGGATACTGTTTTACAATGACAAGCTAGTTGAATGGACTTGAAGAATGGGGAAAAAACAGCTGGAAGAAAGGGTTGAAACTCACCACCGTGTTCCTGTTCTTCACAATAAAGCCTGGGCAGATGAAAAGCTGAGACCTATGAGAGGAAATGTTCTCTTTTCTCAGGGAGTTATATGACTCTTTTAGTGGCTGGTTTGCTTATGGCATATTTTAAAGTCACATCCTGAGCTCAGGCAGCTGAGCAGAGAGAATAAATTGATTAAAGACAATTGGAAATCAAGACCATTGGAAATGAGAACGATGGGTACCAGTCTTTATTTTTTTTTTTCTTTTTTTCCTGTGGCAATAGAGAAAAGATAAATTAATTTTTTCACCTAAACTTCATCTCCTCTCTATCCTGTTATACACACTATTTGTACATGCATCTCTTCCGAGATGCAGCCTGAGTTTCGTTACCATGCTGTCATACTTGGTTATTTCTTCCTCCAGTGCTCTGCATCAAATTCATACTCTTTAAACCAAATGAAGATGGCTGTGTTTTACTCTCCCCATCATGTGCACTTCGCCATGTAACTAGCAAAGGAGCTGATTTCCCTTTACAGTGATGTACACTTCATATCAGAAACTGGACTGTAATATAAATATCGCCAAAAGACTTCTTTGCATTATGTTAGAAGGTTTGGACCAGTTCCTAGTGACTGAGCGTCTTCAAGACAGAGCTGTAATGACAAGTGCAATGATTAGCACCTGTGCTAGCAAACTTGACGTTGCCTCCAACCATGAAATGAATGATTTCTTCTGCAATGGTTAGCCCTCTAGGTTAACGCCGAGGCAGATGGGTATCCACTAAGGTGAGGATTTCTCTTCACAGCTGTTGTCATCCTCTTTCCTATTACCACTATCCTGAATTGTACTTATAAAAGTTACTTGTACTAGACGCTGTTCAAATGCAAAATGGAAAGTAATCTTCCTTCTGAAGATTATTTCTGGTTTCGCACTATCTATATTAAAAATAGTACTAAATAGTGATTTAAAGTAGGCTGTCTCTGTGTGTGTGTATATATATATAGGGAATCATTTTTTTGCTCCTAATTTTTTTGCTAGAAGGTAAAAAAAAAAATAAATTGATCCAACAGTTACCTTTTTTCTTCCTTCCTTCAACATTTTA
This sequence comes from Psittacus erithacus, assembly GCA_009867235.2. NCBI lineage: Eukaryota > Metazoa > Chordata > Aves > Psittaciformes > Psittacidae > Psittacus > Psittacus erithacus. The sequence continues at coordinate 40,368 of WYDI02026850.1, read as the reverse complement.
AGCAACCTGAAGCCAGCATACATGTAACTAGATCTGATCAATCTGCCCCTCAAATCATCTGTAGCAATGGAGAAAATATTGTTTCAGTTTAGGGGATAAGGCAAATTCCAAAGTTTTGTATCTGAAAAGAACCATGTGAACCTACACAATAAAGTAAATTATAAACTTTACATTTGTTTCATAATTTATGTTTTCTCTCAAGGGGAAATCTCTTATTTGCTTTGATAACTTTTTATGTGAGGATGTTAGTTATTTTTTTCTAGGTACTCACTTTCTCTTTTGAAGATTACATGGAGATTCCAGTAATATAATAGTATGAGTGTCCATTTATACATGAAATAACATTATTTTTAAATACTGCATTCCGGTTGTTAGTGTTTCCAAATGGTATTTGTTCCTGGAACTGCATTCATCATGTTAGTACAGTTAAGGGAAGTCACAGCAAGGTAATGATAAATGTCATTTGTAAAGAAAACTAGAACTGAAACAAATTTTAAGACAATTCAATTTCGGTTTTTGACTGCTGGGGCAGACAAGTTAATTTAAGAGGAAAGAGAAACAGCATTTCCTGGTCAGGTAGTCAATGAAATAAGAACTTACTGTACATAGGACTTTGTCTGTATCCTTTATAAGTTTATAATCTCCTCTCTTGTGCTTTCTCTCGCTGTTTCCCTCTCTCTAGACCCCTGAAGAGCTAGAGGATGATTCAGACTTTGAGCAGGAAGATTATGACGTTCGCAGCCGAACAAGTGTTCAGACTGAAGATGACCAGCTTATTGCTGGCCAGAGTGCAAGGGTGAGTATAGAACACACACACTGCATTAAGTGTCTGAATAGCTGCAAATAAAAAGCTATGCCTTGGAAAGCAATGCAGTGATTTCAGATCTTCAGGATCACTTAAAGAAGGACAGGAGTAAGCTGACCTAACTGTTTAAAGGCCTTTCATGTCTCACCTATTTGAAAAGAACTAACTTTATTGAATGATCTTCCTCAGGCTTATGTGATGCCTTGCATCAGCTGTTTGTTCCAGCTAGTGCTGTAAGAGAAGGCCTTGCAGGTTTGGAATGTGCTGAAACCATGGGAGTAGTCAGCAATTAAAACAAAAAAAAAACCCTCCTATCAGGGCACCATGTGCTGTATCCAGAGAAATCTTACATTAGTCATGTTTCCCTGTGTGCAAACCTGTCAAGAAGATCTGTTTAAGCTGCCGACTAGTCCCTGTAATTTAATTGTAATTGAAGACATTTGTTACTGAGGCAATGTAATTTTACCAGGGTAATTACATCATGATAAACTCGAGTCATTGTGATTTGCGACCTCAGCTTGTGCATGGGGATTGGAAATTAAGCTGATGAGTGCTCCAGGGATCACAGGTGCTAGAGAAGTGAAGTTTGTTAACGCTCAGGATTATGCCACTCTCTGATGAATGCTTGGCTTTTACTAAATAGGCTTTTAGTAAAGAAAAACCCCCAAACAAAACCCACATCAGAATAGAATTTGGGGGGTAAACAACATCATGAACATATATTTGACTGGAAAGAGAGTTTAAAGAAAAGCCTCAAGATTTTCCAGCTTGGAACCAGTAGGGAGCTGGGAAGGATTTCCATGGATGTTTTGCACAGGTCTGCAATTTCTTTGGATAAGTGTTACAAATGAAGTAGTGGACTAAATGAGAACCATCCTCCACACACACACTCAAACACTGTAGCAAAAGGTGGTAAATGAAACGGTGACTTCTGGAAGATGATATGTAGAGCTGAGAATCTGAACACCAAAAGGCAATGGTGCTTTGAATGGTCAATTAAGAGGGCCAGGAAAGAGAATGCTTTATCTACTGTGAAAGACCCACAGTATGCTAGGGCTTGACATGAATATTTTACACCCTGAAAAGAAACAGTAGAGTGATGCAAATCTAAATGAAGCTTACTTAGAGGTATGGGAGGAATGTGAGACGTAGGTACAGTGAAATGGGCAGAGGTTTCTTTTTGTCTTAATTTCCCTGAATATTCAATATACATGGTAAATAAACCATTCTATGAGTCAGAAAAGCTGGATTTCTATCACTTCATCCCAGGACAAAACAAATTTGTCTTAACATATCAAGGACATATCATATATGTCATGACACCTAGATGAAGAGCAGATGGATTGTAGGTCCAACCTCAGAGATCTGGGTGAACTGGCACTAAAAACCATGCTGTCAGGGGAATTGCAGAATGATACCTGCATCTCTTACCCTGAGAACAATGATAGAACTGTGTCCTGGATGTAGTTGACTATATTTGGGGAATTTTTTATTTTAAAGACCAAAAAGTCTAGTTTTATGTATTCAAGGAATTGACTAATAAAGTAAGTCTCAGTTACCAAAGAACTGAGATACAATATAGTTATTTCACGGTCTTTTTTATTGTTTTTGTTTCATTACATCTAGGATTGGGTAGCATAACATCCTTTCTTGATCTGAAAACCAAGTAAGGACTGCAGTAATATTTTTACTAAGAATCTAGTTCACCTAGGGACTTAGGAGTCTTAAATTCTATTACATGTATTGTGGTTATTATCACTGCTGCACTTAAAACCTTCTGCTTTGATCAGCTACACACTGTATAAACAGAATATATTATAAAGACAGTCCCATTGCTGAAGAATGTAGAATGCAATATGTCACAAGAAGCAGCAAACAATGAAAACCTGGTAAGTAGAAGCTGCCCGTGCCCATTCCACAATCTTGACTGACTCATTGAAATGAGTCTGCTAAGCAAAACAGCATCTTGTTTGAACCTTTTCTGTATTGAAAAAAGAAAAAAAAAAGGATTTTTGTTTGTGGAATGTAATGGATTTGTTTAATATGCTTACTCCATAAGGCTATTAAGATTTCAGTAGAAAGACTTGTGTTGGTCCTAAGTAGAAATAAAACTTGAATATATTAACTGCATTTGCTGCAGGATATAACTTTGTCGAAAACACATCAGTAGCTGGAATAGAAATGTTAAAACACTGTGTATGAGTTTAAAAGATGTGTGGGTAAAGTTGCCTACAGAAAGAAACTGCATATAAGACATACAGATTTGCTTTCCAGATTTTACTACCCCATTTCATATTCTTTTAAATATCGGTTAATTCACATGTTCTATTGTTTTATATATGTTTTCTGTATTTATTTATTAGCTTGATTTACACGGCATCTTTCCTGTGGAAAGACTAATATGCTAACATTTGAAACTGCTGAGTTACATTGATAAGGCCTAATTAAAACTCGTGTTGAATTTTAATTTGATTAACTTGCAAATTTCTCATTTTCTGATCTCCTGTTTATAGCCCTTTTTCATTCCGGGTTTGGAAAAGGTCAATTATGAATTTTTAAAAGCCAAGAGCATTTTAAGAATATGTAGAAAAAGACTTCAGCTGATTGAAAGTGACATAAACAAGAAAAAATGTAATGACACTTAAGCATGTGTCACACCCCATTAAATGCATAATGTGGGCTTCAGAACCCCTAAAGCCAAATAGGAGCTCAACTTGGAAATGATTATTGGAAGTGCCCATTTGATCTTCAAAAGTAATTATTATAATTTTGTAGGGTTTTCTTTTGTCTTTTGGGGGGGGTTGGGGAACTTTTTGCTTTGTTGATAATGTCAAGGCAGATTAAGATCAACCTGTGTAGTGCCTTTTTGCATATACTCCAAGAGACAAATAGACCATTAAATATTTTTGAAAGGTACATTCATTACAATCCACTTCAAATGCATTATCTCACATGTCATAGCTTATTTTAGTGTTGGGTTAAGCAGAAAACCTCTGTTTCTGACAGAGAATGAGACTGGGGGAGCCACTGGCAATTTAGTCTGCCTTTCTCATAGATGTCATTAATTTTGGTTTTCCTAAAAGTTAAGTTTTAATAGGAATTTTCTTTAATCTTCTTGTATTGGTTGGTGAATAATCTGTATATCATGGCATCACGTATATAGTTTTTTAATTCTTTAAGGTATAAAAAGAGCTATAAGCATCCTGTGAATTTGGTTTTGCCTGACCTAACAGAAATCAAGTTTCCATTGGATTTTCCTTGACATCTTCAACTGAGAGAAACTAGAATGCCATTTGGTCCGCTGGAAATGTATATTTTCTGACTTCACTTTTATCATCTCCGTTGTCTTCTACTTTTTCTCCAGGCTATCATGGCTCAGCTTCCCCAGGAGGAGAAGGCTAAGATTGCAGAGCAGGTAGAGATATTCCACCAAGAAAAGAGCAAACTGGATGCAGAGGTGGCCAAGTGGGATGACAGTGGTAATGACATCATTGTGCTGGCAAAGCAGATGTGCATGATTATGATGGAAATGACAGACTTTACTAGGTAAGAACAAAATAACCTGTGCTGAGAACTTCTTTGGACCTCCCACATCTTTCCTTTTTGTTGTAATTTATTGCTATTAAGATGTGTTTTGGGGGGTGCAAAGCCAGGTAACACTCATCATACATAACAGGGTAGGGTCTACAGTTCTCTACACATAACTGCTCTGGATACTTCTCCAAAAGGGATTAATCACATATAGTTTTTCTCTTATTTGCATACCTGTTTTGTTTGCAGATCATTTTGAATTTCGGCAGCAAAGATAGTCTGTGACCTTACAGATGCTCAACTGACATTTCATCCAGTGCCTCTCTGAACTTTCAACATTTCAATACAATTTGTGTCAATCAAAAATAATAGCAAAACTATTTATATAATTTTGAATGCTGAACTCCTTAAAAAAAAAAAAAATCCCAAAGGAATGAAACTGTTTTGATCTTATACTTTATTGGAGCCTGACAGTAATGATTTTTTTTGCTTTCATTTCTTCTTTCTATTGATGTCTTGTTCTTCTCTAATTGCAAAGCATCAAAAGGCCATTCATTAATGATCTCTTTTAAACAAAAGAATTCTGTTTATGTATAGTCATATTGTCTGTCTCACCAGGGAGAACATTTTAGAAGATTCTTTGAATTGCAGATCACCATAATAAATTAACATTTTTTCAGTGATTATTTTTAAGGGAGTTCAAAAGTTTAAATGGTACTTATCAAAATGTGATTAGACAAAACTGGACAAAAATCTTCATGTTTTTCTTCAGAATTAAAATAAAGCATCCATTTATTCATTTCATTGGGATGCTCAAAGAGATTTCTTAATCTCCAGCTGATCACATGCTCTGTGTCTGGAAGAACTTTCAACTTATTTCAGAGAGAGACAGTCTCTGCATTGACAATACAGTGTTTGCACATACCTGGTAGATAGATGGATGGATGGATAGATGCATAAGTAGATAGATAGGTAGGTCGGTAGATAGATAGGTAAATAGATGGATGGATATGGGGGTGTTTAAATACCATTAATTTGCAAATAGCTCGACTACTTGCACTTGTATAGTTAGTTAATTGGTGACAGGCAACAGCAAACATTTTTATCCATTTTAAATTTAATAAGCATCTAAAAAGTTTGCTTGCATTAATAGATTACTACTTTTTTCTAAGTAATTATTCTCTTGGCCTATTTGTTTTTCCCTCAGTTTGTGCTTTTCCAGCTATTTTTTTGTTGCAGTGGACTCACCATTCCTTTATAGCAAATGACAGTGTAGAACCTCTTGTAAAAGGTGATATTTTATATGAATCTTAATTACTTTCATAGTTGTATTTTCTTTGGGTTGGTGATCCTTCTGCCCAAAACCAGAGTGAAAAACTGTCCAAACAGTGCCATCATTTCATGGAAGGATAATATGACATTCGAAAGCAGCAGCACAGGGTATGAATAATTTTTGCAATTTTGGATAATCTCTGATACATTGAACATCAAATTGAAAGTTTTGTAATTACATTTTCTACCATCAAAAGAACAGAACAGAACTAATAGGAGAATGAGTGAAAACTACTGTCACATTTGAAGTAAATTAAAGAAAAATAAATCAAAGAGCACCTCAGTCTGCATCAGATTCAATAAAAGCTTGTTTAATATATTCCATTGAAACAGAACAAAGCCTTTCACACCTTTTTGGTTGACTGTAACCTCAGCACTGTTAAAATAGAATAATTTTTCAAAAGCAAAGAGTTTGTGACAGTCAGATCTGCTGATGTGATTAATGCAGAAGCACCTGAGGTCACTATGAAGGATTTTTCCTGCAATTTAAGTTCAACAGAAGTGGGATAGTTGTTGTATTTCAGTATCTGTTCAAGGTGTCTGAAGCCACCTTTCTCCATATAGTGTAAGAATAATAAGGAAAATCAATTCACTTCTAACTAAGCCATTCTCAGGAGCAGTAGCAAATATATTATTACAGACAGGATTAAAGTTTTGAGTCTGAAGCAAATTTCTGTCTGCAGTGACTTTTTACTATTTGTCTAGATACATGTGGGTAACTTTAATGACTAAAATTTGTACATCATCATTAAAGGATAGTGAAAGGTCAATTGTAAAGCTAATTATATATGGTTTAAGTGTAACATAAGGATCATGCTTCACACATCTTCTTTTCTGACAAAAAATCGACTAAAAAAGGTTTTCTAAAATATGCCATACTTGCTGTAGACATGACAGGCTTAACATTTAGCACTGGCTTGGGAATAACATGATTTTGACATAGTTGTGTATTCCAGACAGAATTTTGGCTTAATGAGCACTTAAAAATGCATCTACTATTAAGTATGGCTCATGTGCTTGAAGGTGCCATCAGATTAAATTGCTAGTGAGGCATTTTGTAGGAGGGAGGAAATATATCAGACCAATTTCTTAATCAAGCTATACTGTAAAGTAGTTAAAAGGTGAAATTCTAATAAATTAAGAAGTCATTTATGTTACTATTTTAAAATCAAACACTAAACAGGGTCACTAAAACTGTTGCCTTTCATGATTTATTTAGATTGTGCATAATTGTATTACATTTCACAGAGGTAAAGGCCCCCTGAAGAATACATCAGATGTCATTAATGCAGCCAAGAAGATTGCAGAGGCAGGATCAAGGATGGACAAATTGGCACGGGCTGTAGCTGATCAGGTAATAACAAAAATGAGCAGATATATAATGTGACCTCTATTAATGAGTTGCCTTTTGCAGGAAAAGGTCATCGTTACTTGGCAGAAAATTACCTGTTGAAAGTCACTGCCTGGATGTTGATCTACCTATTGAATATAAGTTATTTCTTATATACCAATCAGCTTGGGTTTTGCAGTACAGGAAGGTCATAGTTGAGTTTCATTAAAACTCAGAATTGTTCCACAGCCTCACTTCTGGACCCAGGCAATTGTGTTAGAATTAAACATGTATTTGCTGTCATGAAAACAGGAGAGATTTGGATTCTCTTTTACTCTTGTCATGTGCCTGGGTTTCATATTCTTTCCAGCTCATTTTTCCAGCAATTTCCCTTGGTACTGCACTCATCTTTTTCAAGATTCGAGATTACCTGACCCCCTTGCATCTGCTCTGCACTGTGCTTTCAGCTGTTCCATGTTCTAGGGGCTGTGTCCTCAGCCCCAAATTCATGTCACAACTGGAAAGATAAATTTGCTATATTCAGCCCCTTTCTTGCAGATTGAATTATCTATCCATCTGGAGAGCAAAAGGAAGCATCATGTGAAAAATCAAGAGCCAAATTTCAAATCTAGTTTCTAGGTAGCTAATTTTAGATTTGGGCAAATTAAATTTAACTGGTTTTTTCCCTTATAAACTTCCTATAGTTTCTTTCCTTTCAGTTGTCATCAGGAGAAATTTTGCTGGAAGTGGAAGCTGCTATCTTCTTTGCCTCTAGTCTGTCTTTTCAAAATAAGTATTTCTTCAAGTAAGCATTTCATAGTGTGTAACACGTCCTGCTGGGGAATATGGGCCAGAGTGGCAAGAAACCTGAAGCTGCCCATTTTCCTATAACCTCAGAAATTTTGGGTTAGGATTTCTTCAATATCAGCAAGCCCTTTTCCTGTAGTTAACCCATTCCAGTCCCTCAAATGTAGTATCTGATCATTTTAGCATAAGAAAGAAGAAATCCATCTGTCAGCTGAAATTCCTCATCTACAATATTTGCAGAGGTGGAATATTTTAAAGAAAGAAATGCAAAGTGACTTGCTATGCTTAGAGTGCATCGGCTTGAGCCGCATTTTAGGTTTCAGAAGACTGTAACATGCACACTTTAATCATAAGGAGTAAAATCACTGTGAGAATGAAGTATTTGTTTTAATGCTTGCACTTTAATGATATTTTACAGAACTTTGGTGACACTCATGCAATATAAACTTTTTACGGACAGTTGCATTTTTAATTATTGTTCCAATGAAGGAGATCTTACACTTTGATTCACTCCAAGCTACTTATATTTAAAGCCTTGTCAGCTCTCTAGAAGTATTTAAAGTTCATTTCTTTCAGTTCATAGACTTCAAGAGCAGGGTAAATATTTCTGTATTAAATTGTCACCAGCAGGAAGAAGGTCTCTTAAAGATTCATGCCTGAAAGATGTAGCAGCTGAGAAAAAAAGGCATTATAGCATTGCCATAAGTATAGAGCAGATTAAACCTAACAGCCGCAATGAACCTCCAGCTTTGTTTATTGTTAGCTTTCAAGAGAGAAAAAAAAGCAAAGTGACTGCTTTCAGCGTTATAGATAACAATATAAGCAACCACTTCACTGCAAACATGTTCCTTGCCAGCATTAGCTTTTAAGGCTAAAGCAATCACCTCAAGTCAGAGGTTGTGATGCTGTTGAATCGTGTGTGTTTCATGCCATCAGGTTTTGTTGAAGTGCTCTGATCATATTTAGAAAAATTGAGCATAAACTTTGTAAGGTGCTGAAAGGGCCTACTCAAACTCTTTGTTCCCCAAGCTCTACATTCAAAGAACATTGTCAGACTTTTCTGCATAGCCCCAAAGAGTATTTATTGGATATGATGTTAGCAATAAACCCTTTTAGCAATGTTTCATCAGAGCGAATTACTGAGGTCTGTTCTTTTGAGGCAAGACCTGGACTGTTAACTACAGGAGTGTTGTTTATTATGCTGTTGATATTGCAGGAGATGATGCAGTTTTATTAAGAGTCCAGGAGTCTATGAATAAATTTTACTTGGGCCTTTTCTATTTATATTGATTATAAAAATTTCACTGAGTCTGCCACATTTGACCTAATGTAGCTCATATCAAAACACATTTGAGATGCACAGCATCCAAAATGGTACAGGACTGTAGATAGCCTTCCCCTTAGTATGAAAAGGTATCCATTAGGCATGCAGAGGGACCAATTCATCTCATTGTGTTCTTCAGAAGGGCTGCAGTACTGATGTCATCTGCTGACAGAACCTGTAATATGTCACGCTTTACTAAATAATATCCTTCTGGCACAAATTAATGTGTTTATGCATTAACAATAAGCTTACCAAATCTGTCACTACCAAACCCAAGCAGTCTCGCCTCTGCCTCTTGAGTCTTTAGCATGTCAGAAAGGGTCCTGGCTTCTGCTGTGTCCTCAGAAGGTCTGCACAAATACCAGGGAACCACAGTCAGGAGTTGGCATTAGACTGGATGTAATCAGTTAGAACTGGGTTTATGTGGAATGTAACTTAACCTCAACACCCAGAAGCCAGCCTGGAGTTTCACATCAAACTTGGTCTTTCAGCTGCTCAGTAGGTTCTCCTATTCTGTAAAAACTGATACCATAAGTGAATCTCAGCCTCAAACATAGCAATCATATTATTATCTTTGCCTTTCATTAGTGACTGACAGAGAGATTTCTTCTTTTTGCAAAGAGATATAGTGCATCTTCAGGTTACAATTCATCAATCTTCAGTTAAATGAAAGGTAGAGTTTGAATTTTCACATTTCATCAAGTATCTCATGTATAGATGAAGTGAAATGGATTCACCTAATACACACACATTGCCACTATCTCCTCTGAGTGCCTCTCTATAATCAAATAAACTCAGCTACGTCTATTCAAATGTTTGTCTGCAGTGCCCGGACTCAGCCTGCAAACAGGATCTGCTGGCCTACCTGCAGCGCATTGCCCTCTACTGCCACCAACTCAACATCTGCAGCAAAGTGAAGGCAGAAGTTCAGAACCTGGGCGGAGAACTTATTGTATCAGGGGTAAGCTGGTATTTGTATTTAGCCACTTATATTTCCCTCGTAGCACTTGAAAAGGAGCATTTTTCATGGCAATAATGTACAAAACAAAAATACAGTGTTTCATAAGCAAGTTTTTTTAAATATTATTGCCATTATTTCAGACCTTACAGTAACTTGCATAGAGCAATTTGATTTTCCAATTACCCTTTGTTTATACTAACCTTGTAAAATCTTCATTCTTCCCAAAGAAAAGTAATTTCATAGCCTAGGAAGTCATTGCCAAGCTGTGAATATTATAATTATTTGGAGCTTTTGTATATTTGCTTATTATAAATCTTCTTTCCTTTGTTAGTACTGGTAATTTCCTTCCTCTGTGCAGAAGCCAGCTCTGTATGAAGTGGATATTGTTAAGATGGTGATGACTAATGGGATTTCATTCACTCAGGTTCCAATGCACACTAGGTTTAGCAAAACTCTGGAAGGCCAGCAAAATATTTAAAGTTTTGATGCACGTGCTGTTTTTAAATGCTATTGGCAGGCACAGTGATTATGTACTCTAATTCCCAGTTATTTCATTTTTTTCCGATGAATATCACACAGTTTTTACACACAATCTTTTTTAGAAATAAAGGCAGGAATATGCAGCAGCAGTAATATTATAAACAATGAGTTTCCTATATTTTTGAGCTATTATTTCTTCTGTTCTTTTAATGGTAAACTCTCTGCCTTTGGGAGAGGACCAAGCAGTAACAATTGCTGCTCTTCATTGTTTTCTTGGGGTTTTATAACTAATCACCATAGTATGAACCCCAAGACACCTTTGTTACCTCCTAACTCAAATACAGACCATATGAATGTAAATTTATGTTTCACTCTCCTGAGTGTGTTTTCAAAACAGTGCTGATTTGTGAGGCCCAAGATACTTGAAATAAAATTGTTTGCAGATGTGGTTTTGAAAAAGCACCCTTTAATTGTTTAAGCCCAATCAAGTACGAAGATTTTTAGGGCAACTAACTTGTGCCCTTTATTCCATCCATAAGATTCCCCAGTGAAATCACTGGACTTCCTCAAACATATCAGAACTCAAAGCAAATGTTCTCAACTACATAACATTTCAATTTTTTGCAAAGCACTATAGAAGATCTTAAACATTTGCCAGGCTTTCTTGGATCAAACATCCTGAAGTCATATATACAGTCCTAAAAGGAGTTACTTCAGTGTTCCTGTGTCTGTCCTGAAATTGGTCTTCGCTTCTTGCCTTATGTACGCATGTAATTTTAATACCTTGATCTTCCCACAGCAGTGAAAAGATCCTCTTCCATTTTCCTGGTATAAATGGAGTGATCTGTCTTTGTATCGCTGACAGCTATGCTGCATAGTAAATGCTATGATCTTTTCTTACCTACTGCCATCTGGGTCCAGCTTTTCATACGCATCGAGTTGTCATATTCATCTATCTATAACAATTACCCAAATCAGTGCTTCTACCAGCTTGGCTTTTGTGGTTGTGTGTGTTTCTTTTTCAAGTCTCTTTATTCAGTGTATGTGGATGCTGAATAAGTCATTGTGAATCTCTAGCATCTATTCGTTACTGGAACATCACCATCTGCTGTGAAATTTAAGTGGCCGAACTGCTTGACTTCATCATTTCCAGTCTGGCATTGTTAGCATCTGCTGCTTACCAGGCTTCATCATCATTGTGTTTCTGTTTAGTTGGGGTTTCACAGTCAGTTGCAAAAGCAAAACTAGCTTCCACCACAGCAAGTATTTGGGTCTGTTCCAAAGACTCAGTTCTACTAACATACAGAAAATTTCAAGATTGCCCAACTTGCTTCTTCTGTGGTTGCTCTGAACAGGAGGTGATAGAGAGAGATAAACTCATGTGCATCCCTCTTTGAGAGCAGTATCGTGTTATCTGAGGTAACACGTCAGTACAGTGCTTTCCTGATAGTATTTTCCAAGCTGTTTATCTTTAAGGTGCTGGGTACTGTATGCTCCTTTGCTATCCAGAGATCTGGTATCCAAGTGTCCATCTACATCTGCTCGTCTACTTGCTGCTTCTGCTCCCATCTTCTTCTTCATTTTCTCTTGGATAGCCAATTACAAATAAGCAGTATTTTATTTACATTAAAATGAAATACCATTATTTGGCAACTTGCATACAGTACAATGTTAGAAGTTCAATACAAATCCAGAATTCAAGCTGCTGAAGCTACAGAAGTAAGTTTATGTGAATGCACAATATTTATGTGTTTTGATTTAAATATCAAGCGCTACAATATATTACAATACTGCAATTTATTACTGTGCTTTCAAAGAACCACAGTAAAATTCAGATTGATCCAAAAGAGTTATAATTCAGAACTTTTGTGGGAAGTACGATCTCTGCTTGAACTTTTGCATTATTAAAATTATTAATATATATTTATAAATGAAAATAATTGTATGCATATGAGTGTATGAGTACATGGGGGCATATGTATATTTATGTCAAAAGGAAAGAGACATAAAACCAATTAAAACCTAAAAAACCAAAAAACACATGAAAGCCACCCCACAGTTCTCACAGTTCTAAGAGAAAAATGTGTTGCAACTACTTCAGAAATACTGTGTACATAACATATAATGTGCTAGACATCTTTTGGTGAAACTTCTATTTCTCCCTCTCCCCCCCACCAAGATTCAGTAGTTCTATATGGTTTATCTCTGAAAATAAGCATAAAGCTGATCTTGTTTGCTTTTTCCTCTATAGATTGATATGATACTAGTGTAGCATACGAAGTGGTTCTTTTTGGCATCATTGACTTTGCTGCAAATAGAAAAAGATCTGAAAGTAAGAAAATTATACACTCCTGAAGTGTAAATTTTAATTTCAGTAAAGAACCCGCTGTTGTTTTTCCCTTTCCTTCTTCCATTCCTTTTCCCCCAGCTATTTCCCTCCTTTGATCTTTCCCATCAAATTCCCTGCATGCAGATAGCAAAGTTATTTTTACCAGATAGGTACGATCTGGCAATTGAGAGTTAGCATACATCACCTTAACCTTGTTAATATTAGTGGTGCAAGGCAAATTTAGACTATCTGTTGACTTGGTCCTTTATGTTACAAGGTGAGACTCTTAACTCCTGATTCCAATTGAGTTTTGAAAAGTAAAATAGAAACGACTGTGTGATACCTGTTCTTCTGTGCAAAGCCTTGTAAGCTTGAAGAACATTATAGAGAAGAAAGTAAAGAAAAGAGGTGAGGAGGAAGATAGATAAAATTAATATATTTAAAAATCCTTGTTCTTAATAAAAGCCTCTCTGACCTTGGTCCATAAACAGATATATGGTTCTGTAATTTTTAATTTGAATATTCAATTTCTAATTCCGCTCCTAGAATAAGCAACCTCCTTTGCTAAAATCACAGGCTAAAAGAACTTCAAAATAATTTTCTTTGTCTCTTGCCTTGGTTTATTTAATGTAATGTGTATTTGCTTCATAATCAGTTGCACTATTGTATTGGAATGAATTCTCCTAGGTGCTGAGCATATGCTACTCTCAATGAAGTAAATAACATTTTCATATACTTAGCTGTTACTGACAGATAGCCTTTTTGTGGTAGCTACTTTTGTTGAATAGAGTTGATTTTAACCATGATGTTTGTTATTTGGATAGAAATTCAGTCTTCTAACTCTAGGGCTGCTTTATTTTTTTAGTATACCAGTCTGACTCTTGTTAGCTAGACCATTACAATAAACCAGATCTATATATTCATTTCTTCCTCTAGAATAAATATCCACTTGTTCTGTTTACTGCTGCTCTGAAGCTGATCAGCTCATTTATCTACTATCCATTTAGGCTATGAGCTTGCATTTCTTAAAACTCTTCTTTATAGTAGTAGCTTTGCTACAGTCTTTCCTGCAAGGTTCGATCGAACAGAATCTGAGAAAATCCTTTATCCTTATTGTGTTCAGGTTTGATTTAGAAATCTACAGATATAATCAGTTTTATTATCAGAAAATTTACCCAAAGTGTCTAAAACTTAGGAGCCAGGTAGGTATGCAGTGTCATACAGAGTAACAGCCATGTACCTCTGAACACTGTCCAAAAACAGTGAATCAGTAAACAAAGCACACTCCAAACATACTTTGGCTGCTTTCAGTTTCCAGTTATTTTCGAAGGCTTATTTCTCTTAGCATAATAGCATCAGCTATGATGTAAGAGAAGGAGCCTCACAACATGTTGAAGGTAAAAGACAGTTTACTTAAGATTGCAGCTTTATCCAAGAGTTCTTGCTTTGTGAATTTGAGTGAAGACTTTGGGGAAAAAAGAAAGGCAAAATTGCAAGACCACCCCATTAGCTTTGGATAGGACATTATGAAGATTCCTGTAACACTTGGACTGGGAGGTTGGTTACATAAAATTATTAACAGATGTGGGATATACTGCAAAATAGCTGTATGTTTGTCCTCGATCAGTGATAAGAATGAGGTAAGTGGAGAGAGCTCATCCTCATCAAAACTAAATAAGCCTCATATTTTATCACAGAATAAACAGGTTGAGCTGGCAAACAGTTTCCCTATCAATTCTGCCTACGGATCTTGCAGAAATAGGTCCTACTGTTCTTTCATCTAAGGCCGAGTCACCCTGAACTACCTTGTGCTGTAAAAGCAAGTCAGTATGTGTATGGGCAGTGATGTATCAAGTTGCTACTTATAAATTCCATAGCCTCAAAGGAAAGTCAGGTAATTAGAAGTTCACTTGCTATTAAGAGCAAATAAAGACATCTTTCCCTGAGTTTGGGTTAAGAAATGTGTGTAAGCAATTACTTAAGAGACACTGCAGTGGTATTTCATTTCCCCTCATCAGAAAGCCTTTCTGGGTTTTTTCCTTTGTTTGTTTTACAATAGGCAGAGAGAACTTTTGCATTGGAAATGCTTAAGAGTATGGAGAAAGTGTTGTTTTGGAGTTTGGTAAATGAAGTAATTCCTTCTGAATCAGGCAAGAATTTAGCATTATGTTAAAGAAAGTTGGCTGAAGGGATAATTGAAAACTGACAAAACTGTTGGGTCCCTTTTCTTCAAGATTCTCAGGAGTGCAAAATGGTTACTCCTGATTTTTGCCTAGCATGAAAATAAGTTTTATTGTTCATTTGTAACAGAAATGGAAGAATGTTGCATGAAGTGTACTCATAGAAGCAGTCTGACAAATCAGGGTTAATAGATCTTTCTGGGCTGGACTGCTTGGACTGGCAGTAGAAAACACTTGAGCTAAGACCTAGCTTTACTTAACACCTATATATAGATATAGGTGTATATATAGATATAGGTATAATAGATATCACTGATAGGCTTTTTTGTGTTTTGCCTGCTAGTGATTTGATTTACTTGGAGGTGAGAGTTAGAGCAGTTATTCCTAAATAATTTCTGTGCTCGTGTCTGTTGGATAGTGGGTGCTCAAAGAGTTACACAGCACAAAGGAGAGACAAAGTCCTATATCTAAGCTGACATCATTGGAAGACTAGAATTTGCATCATGGTAATATGTGACAAGTGGCTATAACACAAGTGAATATACTCAAATTAATATAAAGAAGTGAAAGATGGACCCAGGGACTCTATAGATAATTACCTAAGAATATAATTGACTTTTGTCAAAAAAGATGAGATTCATGGAAAGGGGTTTGGTGGAAAAAAGTTTTGTTTTGGGACTTGAAAACATGGGTAAAGGAGAGGACTTTGGAAATAGTAAGGAAGTAAGCCAAAGAACCTGAAATATGAGATATGAAAAGGGCATGGAAAGAAAAAGCCAAACCAAAAGTAATATAGGAATATGAAATCAGAGAATTGTAATGATGGGAAAGGACCGAGATATAGTCAGGACCATAAAGTTGGTTGGACTCCACAATAATCTCTACTCACCTAGTAGAACAAGCAAGGACAGAAAATAAAAACTTAAGGTCTTTATTTCAGCTCTGTACAAGGACAGGGAGGCTGGGGCTAGGTGGGGAAAGTGAGAGACCTTGATTTACACTGTATATTCAACTAGCTTATGTCATCTGCTTTGGAATAAATGAAAGAAATGAGAAATATAGAGAAATGTTTCAGCTGTTTCTTTTGGGGTGGAGATATATTTAAGTAGCCTTGTGTTTGAATAAAGTCATATTGATATATGAAAGGGTGAAATAAAGCCATAGCAAGTATACTTTGTCCCAAAATATATGGCTTTCTGAATCACATGATACTTATAAATATACAGGGTTTGATAAGACTTTATCTGGAACAAACTGAGCTTTTCTATTTGTGACTAATACAGGAGTCTCCAGCATCTCCTGGCACAGGCTGTATTCCTCAATACACTATCCAGGAAAGGGACTACCTGATGATATGGTAACATAAAAAATTTATCATCCTGACACTGATGAAATTTACTACTCCTAAAGGATAAATGCATCAATGAGCTAGATGCAGGTTAATCAAAATGAGTGCTGATAAAATCCCTCATGGTCATGTATTCATTACATATGATGTATTGTACAGAAACACTGTCTTGGGGCTTTCTGAAAGTTGAAACAGTGAAGAATTTCTAATTATCCTATGAAACAGCTCGAAGACAAATAGAAAAGAAAAAGGCATAAACAGATGTAACTATACTGGCTCTAATGCCATTGGCAATGCTCTTTCAAAACTAAAAATAATAAAGATTTAGCTCATTAGATGAAGCGTGCCTTTTATTTCCCAGTAAAGGTAATGCAGACCAGGAGCCCAGAGGGTATGCAGTTGTCATCCTTGAAGGGATACAAGCCCCAGGTAGATAGTGCAGCAGCTGAGTGGGTCTAATGTTGGCGATCAACTAATTTCAAGTTGAAAGTTGTACAGGAGACCTCTAGAGGTCTCTTCCAAGTGAAATTTGTGCAGTGTTTTAACTCAGCTAAGTGAAAAAGCCCATAGGATCTTATTTTTTGCGTTTGTAAGTCCACATAGTTTTTCTGGATTGGACAACAGTATATATCGTGAGTTTCTGGGTATTTGAGGAGTCATAAGTATGGTCCAGATAAAAAATAGCACAGAAGATGGAGAGGTTGATTCATTTTTATTAGTGTTATGGTTATTTCCTCAAAGCAGCAGAGTGAAGGTAGATTGGTGATGGGCAGAGTTTACATTATTAAGAAAAAGTAGATGAAGCTTAAGACATAACTGACAAATTGAAATAGAAAATATTTTTTATTAAATAATCTCAGTTGCTTTGAAGCTACAATGTGTTGATAGAAGGCTATTTTCAGGACTAAGGAAATACCTCATTGTGTAAAAAGACATACAAACACGGATACACAGGAAAATGAAACAATATATACTGCACAAATGGAAAGATGTTGTCTAGAATTTCATTTGGAAAGCAAAATTCCACTGCACTTGTCTTCATTAGAATATATTCATGGAGACAAGGAGCACACACACCATGTATATGTCTACATTTAGTAGGTTAAAATGTAGACAGGTCAGACTTTTATCCTTATTAAGAAGCATTTTGGCTACAGAGAACATACTTTTGTGCTTAATCAGGTACAAATATTCATGAGTTTCTGAAGATTACATATATTGAAATTTCTCATTAGAAGAGTTTTTTGCAAAATAAAGCATTTCTGATACCAAATGTTAAGCCATTTAATTCCATGAGAACAAAACAAAGTGTTAAAGTTCAAGATTGAGGCTGAAAACAAACATGATCATAGAAAAAGATTAGAGAATTGAAAGTAATACTAATGTATATGCTTCACTATTACTGCATTTGCTTTAAAAATAGTAACCGCTCCATAATTCAAAGCTCGTCTGCTAAAGCAGTTATGGCTTCAGTCCAGCTTGGTTTCCTGTTCCAACCCATGCTGAATGAGATGGGAAGAAATAGGAATATTATGGGTTTCTGATACACAAACTGCACCAGCCCTACAATAATTAGCAAGGTCTAGAGACCATTCTAACATATGCTAAGGTATGGTCCTAAAGGACTATTCCTGTAAAAAATACTGTAAAGAGAAGACTTCAGTGCTATCTCATGTTCACTTCTTTTCCCATCTTACCACCTTTAAAGGAGGTGGTTTGGGAGCAAGCTTCACCATTTTGTCTTAAATAAGAATTCCTCCGCCCTGGGGCATTCTCAGGTGGCTCCTTAATGCACAGCACAGATTTGCTAATAGGTACATCATGAGGCTTTAAATAAAAATCAGGTTTCTTACACATGGCATTATGGAGAACTGAATTTACTAGCAGATTTAACACACAATAGGAGATACGAGTAGCTCTTTTAACTCTTGCAATTAAGTTCTTGATTTAGTAAGACTTAATCTCACTTCTAAAAGTAATATCAGATGATGCTTTTGCAGATATTAATAGAATAACAACTTCAGTTCAGACTCCTCAGTTTCTTTGACTTTAATTACAGTTCTTGACAACATGAGTTGCAGATGAGTAACACACACATAGAAACAGTCACAGACAAGAAGACATGCCCTGAAGGGAAAACATCAACAGGTTTTCCCAGCCTGAGCAGAATCAGTTGCAAATACCAAACAAAACTGCTTGCAACCAAGTATTTAATAAAACTCCCATTAGGAATGTATTTCCATTAAACGCAGGAGGTCGTAACAGCCTTTAGGAAGAGATCAAACTGAGTGAGGAGAGTTAAAAGTTGCCTCATATCTTTAACCTCTGAAATATTTCTGCCACACATACTATTATTACTCTTACTATGATTATTTATGAAACTCGCAGGAGCAAAGGAAGAATGTGTCTGTTGTGATATCACATCATTCATCTTAAATAACTGATAAGCAGCTGCATCAAAAAAAGGGTTTGTTTTGTATAATATATTGAAGACATTGATATGGAGTCTAAGTAAAAACCTATCCAATATGAGAAAAATTAATCCTAACCTCTTACTATTAGATATTCTCAAATGATTTCTTTTAACATCATTTCTTTCCAATTCTGACAAATGCGTCATCAAATATACTTTGTGAACTAGGTTACCAGGTAGGTAACAGTATCACTAGAAAATGAGACAAAACATAGCAGTAATGTGTTCTAAATCTCATCAAAGACCAAATTAGAGCTCTATGAAACACGATTAGAGCTTCAATATCTTATCCAAAAGACTGCAGAAACATTTTGATCCTTTGTTATACTTACAACTAGATTCAGCATTCCCATTGTCAAAAAATTGGAGAAGTTACAGCTTTATTCAGTCTCAGATGGGATGTTACATATTTCATCATTCCTTAGCTATGACAGATAATGAACAAAAAAGATTTTTCCATTCATCCATCAAGCTGATCCACAGCAGCAGAAGGACATCTTTGGGTCAGAAGCGTGTCTGTGTTAAGGTCTCAAACTTCCATGAGATGTGTCAGCTTGACATTTTTACATGGCCTTTTCAAACTGTTTCTTCATTCTCTTAAAATAGACCCATTTCTACCTTCTGTGAGTGTACCAATAGTATCCTATGATGTTTCTGCACAACTGGTTCTCCTCAGCTTTTCATAGTCTTGCCCTGCTCAGACTTTATAGATAGCAGCCACTGGTACCTTAGTGGTGCCTGCTCATTCCCTATCATCTGTCCATCTTTTTAAGTAAGACAGCAAGCACTTTGGTGTTTTCTTTCCAATAAGTCTTTGATGTCAGACTGAACATGGACCCTTTTTTTTAACTTGATTTCTAGTGCCTGGCTGCAAGTGATTCAATCAATTACTTGAACAGCATTCATAAAGTTTTCTTATGCTGTTAGGCTTAAGTTACATTCCTTAAGAAAATATTTTAGAGTATTAAAGTCTTCATTTACTGTCTCTGTGCATTTCCATGCATTCGTTCAGTTAATCTTAGTTGTAATCTTTAGAACACTTCAAAGATTTCCCTCCTTTCTTGAATGTATATACATTTTTTGAATGTTAGGTATGTTCTTTCTACTTGTATTCACAGTTTAGGAGAGTAATGTGTTCTAGAGTACGTTCACAAATCATTCTTATCATTTTTGCTCTTCCCTTATTTTGGTCTTCCTCAACTACAGATATCACAATCAGCAGATCAAAACAAAACTTCAGATTTGAGCAGTGCTAGCCTCAAAATACCAGCTGTGGTATCATCTGCTATCTAATCTACTGAACCATTTATATCACATTATCATGATGGAATCTACCATATTTCTCCATATTTCTTATCTTGTGTTGCTACTGAAGAATTTTCTTGACCATATTCAGTCTTCTAGGATTTAATTGTCCTACTTCTATATGTTTCTGCTCCGATAAAAGACAACTTGTTTCTTTTTTGGAGATCTTAGAACTTCTACTACAAGATTAATATTTCTCATATTTAAGGATATATTTTCTAAACATCCTTTTCTATCAGAATGAGGAATCTTGCTAGGCTTCATAAGGCCTGGTGGTCACAGGAATTCCAATATGTTCCTACTTTATTTGGCAAAAACAACTGTGGTGCAATAGTCAAGTCATAGGCTACCTAAGTGATGAATTAATTGAATTCTGCCTGGTATTTTTTACCAGTAAAGCCTTTAAATGCTGAATTTTTCTTTTCTCTTTGGCATGCTAGTAGACAGACATGTTAATAAATAGCTGCAATACAGGGTACCAGAGGTGTTTTTCCTCTTCTCTGTCTTCATACATGCAAATAGCTTGAAATCAAGATGATGCAATGAGAATTAAGACAGATATGTTTAATTCAATTACCAACTGAAGTTCACAGCACTATCATCATTTTGCATTACTTAGATGCAGCCTAGTTTTGCATTGTGTTCCTGAAGCTATATATCTTCTCAAACAGTCACAATAGCTCTTCATTTAGTCAGCTGAACAAGACAAATTGTTGAGTTTTTTAAATCCACTAATACACTGTTTTAAAGTAGCATCTTCAGATAGTGCAGGTTTAGATTGAGATGAAAGTTTTGAAGAGTAAGAAGAAAAATACCTGACCTCTGTTGTTTAGGTGAAGTGACTACTACTAGACATGAGTCACACTGTTTTTTCAATAGAAGGAAAGGAGAGAAAAACAAAAAGCACACAAACAGGGAATGCACATTAATCATTACTAAGGCTGAAAAAATAACCAGGATTAGGTTACAATTTACATGATCCTTGTAACAACAAAAAACCTATAGGAAAACGTCAGTATTAACTCAGTGTGCTTATAATACATGCTCTTAAAAGAGATTTTAAAGAACATTCATTTTCCCTCTTCCAAAAGGCAGGATCTTATGCACTCTTTACAGGCACTGACTAGTCCACCATTCTCTAAGCAATTTTATTTAATGGAGTTAGGTTCAGCAGCATATACTGTTTTTTTCAATTTCAGTGTACAGCTAGGTTATTAAGAAAATCCCAGTGGATAATATAAGCAATTATGTTTACTCTTGAACCTGCTTTCCCAGAATTTGGATGATAAAAATTCCATTTACAGTAAATTAGAATGAATATCCCATTTTAAGCCTTCCTCTTGGGAGGTTGCTTAAAAAAAAGATGTGCTTCAGCCTGTAAGGTTGTCATTGTCTAAAAATGTACAGTCTTTAAAAACATCACCCCTTTGCAATTCTGTTGATATTTTCTGGAACTTTAAAGTGTGCTCTGTAAATAAATGTGTGCCCAGAATTTCGATACTTCCCTCACTTGTTCCTTCAGCACAGTTTGTCAGCTCTCATTTTCAATGTGAGAAAAACCTGACCTCCTTCATGCAGAGGTGTAGGTGGCCTACCCTCTGGCTTACTCTATTCAAGGGTCATCCCAGAGGTCTGGATCATGTAATGTTTATTCAGCATGAGTGCACACAAGTGAAATTCCAGCTATAGTCGCTGGAATTCAGCTGCTTGCATTAGTGTTGATGGTTTTGTGCAGTTCAGCTGTTCAAAACTATACACAAAATAATGCTACTTGGAAGTTTATTATCACCAAATTCATGCCTGATCTGATGTCAATCAATTTAATGGGGATAGAGCTTTCCATCCTTTGATTTTCATCGAAAGGTGCCAAAATTTATCCCCTTTCCTAATCAGCCAACCCTGTTAGGCCCACATTCAACCTGTGCTATGGGAGCAAGCGAGAGGAACCGCCAGACAGCGGGGTTACTCATCGTGGAAGAGTCCCTGTTTCCTTGACCAAGCATAGCTCCTTCAGCACACGTTTTCCTCTCTCCTCACCTCTACGCTACGGCGCAGTATTTTCTCTTGCTCTCTCTCTCACTATCTCTTTTCTGTATCTCTCGGAAATCAGACTGGAGTTCAGAGCACTTTCACTACCTTTTATGAGGTAGAGTGTGATGTCATAGATGGGGGCAGGGCTAGTCAACTTTCTACCCACCCACCCACCTGTGCTGAGGGAGCTACGCTTGAGACCGGAAGCAGTGATTCCTCAACGGTGAGTAACCTCCTGTCTCATCTATATCTTTTAACTCTATAGATCTGGGGGTGGAGGGGAAAAAACACGAGAATGGGGATTTTTTTTCACTTAGTTTGGTTGGGTTTTTTGTTTTAATTAACCACAGGGCTCACAGAATGAATTGCATGCATCTGACCTGCAAAAAATAATTTCCTTCCTGTTCTGAACTTCTTGAGTTAATGACATCCATAAAGCAATGATCATGTTTCTTTGCAGAGGTGGCCTGTTTACCGCTGGTTAAACTGATCCTTCCGTGTTTAACTTGCATCATGGAAAGTCAGACTCCGGTCCCCTTGAGCACAGTTGCTAAACTTCCACTAATTTAATTACAGTAGTGCTGGGCCATAATTTTTCTAAAGAACTTTGGGATTAAAGATAGATGGTGTTGTTTATATATTTATCATTATTAACTGTGGATTATGCCTGTTTTTACAGAGTGGGACTTTTTTTCTTTCTTCTCTGTTACTGTTTTTATTTGCTTTATCCAGAATGTTTATGAAGCTATGTATTTGCAATAGGCCAATTATAAGACCTATTTTATAGGTGAAATAAAATTCAAAAGTAAATTGAGAAAGATGTAAAGTAAGCAGGAAAACCCCAGGAGATGTAACTGAGATTTAGCCTTTGATATTATGAATCAAAGCTTTGATTTTTACTGCGGTAAAAGCTTGAGATGGGCAGGGATACTGCTAACCAAATTTCTTGATGTTTTGTCTTGTGTCACTACCTAAACATTACTATTTTACTTTAAAGCACTGTTCCTGTAACCTATTTCCCTTGTCCCCAAGTATTACTGCTTCACTGTTTTAATATCCCTCAGCATTTTAAAAAAGACAAGATGGACTACGAAGATCTTCTTTTCTGGTTTCTGCCTCTTGGGTATCTATTAAAGCTGTCAAGATGTCAAAGCTCTCATACTAAAGGGCAGAAGAAAGATCGTATGAAGATTTTGGCCCTTAGGAATACTACAAATCTTGCCGTTCTTATTCATTTAAAGCTCTTTACCAGCTCCATGTGGGGTCTTGTCATATCTCAGTGAAAGGCACTAAAGGGCAGGAATGCATACTCTATAAATGAAAGGCAGAGAGAGTGCAATCACAGCCTTTTCAGCAGAGGTGGTCCATAGCCTGATTGATGAAGTACTTCTATTTTCAGGTGACTGTGTGGCTTTGAGGAACTGGGTATAGGATGCAGACCATTCCATCTTCTAGTCAGTGGCATGGATTGGGGATTGGTCAGCAGTGATGGATAGATATTCCTCCCTGATGACTTAGTGACGCTCTTTGTATCAATGCATAGGAGATCTGAATGGTCTTGTTTATAAAGCTAACGAAACTTTCACTACTGACTGTTTCCCTTCCTGTCACAGAGAAAAGTAAGGACAAAGAACATAAAAATTGGCTCCCTGAATGGTGGCAGCCTTTCTACCTTTGAATAATGTGTGCCAGGAGTTTTATTACTACTGCTTATTCCTTTAGTGAATCAAACATTGAAATCTCCAAATATTTCTTTGCAAAGCCAAGAATTTGTCTAACAAATTTAGCTTTCCTAGCAAACCAATAGGAAATGAAAAGCAGGTTAGTCAATTTCTAATGTTTCACTGGGAAAACTATCGGAATTGCTGTTGCTAAAGACAATTTGAGGTATGTTCTTTCCAGAACATTGAGGTAAAATTTAATTTAGATCCAAAGCATATCCTTTGCTGATGAGTTTACAAAATTGTCTTTGCACATAATTATTTTTGCGTAATGCAGGAGGCTGTAATTTTTGCACAGAATTAGTAAAACATAAGGACCAACTGTACAGCACACCTAATCTCACTTCAACGATATGAAAGCAATTTTGGTGGCATGGAGGGGGAAACTCTATTTAAAAGCATTGGGAACAGCAAATCAGAATTAGTATCATTCAGTAATTATGGTGAATTGGAGATAGTGATCAGCACTGAAGGGGTATTGTGGAACAGAGATGTCAGTGGATTACTTCAAATCCAGATAAATTTGTCTCTAAGTGTATCTTGTAAAATGAGAAAATTAGCAGTTGGCTGACTTAGGTGTAGGGGAGAGTTTGTAGAGGGAATGATATTCAAATTACATTAACCATTGTGAGAATTAACCTGGAATATGCCTGTGCCAAAGCTAATAGCAAATTTTAGTCCCTGCAATCCCAGGATGTGAGTTTACCTGAGTAACTTTACACCGGGAGAATAAATAGCCTAATTTTACATTTATGGAGTTAATTCCCCTGATAAATTATTTTACAGGCACCTATGATTAAAGCATGCACAAATTCCTGAATTTTACTGCTTTAGCTTAATTATATATTCAGTTATTTGCAGTGTTTGCTTTAACTGTATATTATTTACATGTACATAAATTAAAGTAAAATGTAATAAGGCCTAGATTTCAGCGATTTTATTAGGTGTGCAATATGAAAACTATTAAAGCAAATACCTGAGCAACTTCTCCCAATATGTACTAATTTAAACAAGTTCAATCTTCATAAGTATTTTATAAACAGTTACTTTATGATAAGGCATTCTTGAAAATTGCATTGTGTTACGTTTGCAAGCACGTTGTGTATTACTGACTCAAAGCGAAACCAGTAACTAGCATATTTATACCTATATGTTTAAGGAGGTTAGCATTTAAATTACAGATTTGTTTCTCATTCATACTACCAGGTGTGAGCAATACTTTTATGATGTAAGATTGTATATAGGGATCAAACATTTTTTCAGTGTTATTAAGATGAATATGTAAAATTCCCAAATTTTCTGTATTTGCCAGGTTGATTTCTCTTACAAGTTGAATTAAAACTTTGTGGGTTGATTCTTACCTTCTTTTTCTATATGAAAAGTGAGGGAGAGCTGTGAAATGCACCATCTGTTTGCAAATGGTGTCAGCTGGCAGATAGATGCTTATCACCCTGCCCTCTCCTACTGCAGTTTTAGGCTGGTATAACACCATTGACTCAAAATGAATTACTTTTGATTTAATCTTACTTAAGCAAAAGAAGTCACAATGATAGCGCACAGCAGTCTAGAGGACTCTTCATGTTGATTTAAATTGCAATGCTTTTAAACTTTGACCTCAGCTCATTTGAATTGTCAACAAAAATGCTCTATAGCACTTGCACTAAGTATAGCAGTTAGAGGCAACTAGGACTGCCTAAACACGCTGGACTTTCTGTTTCAGGGACAGTTGCATCTCAAAGACATTAAACATGACTCTGCTCAAACACAATGGTGTACCCTTGTAAAACTGGAAAAAAGTAAATATTATTACTTCTCTCTTGCAAATGAGAATATTGAGCCACATTCAAGGCCAAAGAGATCTATAAAATCAGGATGAGTTTCAAGCACTTTGTCCTCCTTTAAGGCTTAGATAATTTTCAAGACCAGCATTTTGCTGTCTTCCATTCTGTACTCCAATTTCCACTCTGGATGGCCAAAAAATAATTAACTAACAAAACAAACAACAATCTAAGAGGAGAAAGAGTTCATTGTAGAGCTACGGTTTGAAAAAGATGGAGTTGGAAAGAAATCTTCCAGTAACAGTGGGCAGCTACCCCACTCAAGCTGTGCAAAAGATGAGTAGGCCTATGGTGTAATGAAAACTGAACATTTTATTATTCAGAAAGGTTTTACTTGATTTATGAAGAGGTTTTGGCTACTCTATTGCTGTGTGATTCATCTAGCCAACTGTAAACATCTGCATCTGAGATATTCACTCCAGGCTTCCTTTATAATTAGCAGAGATCAATTGCCATTTCTAGAGAGGAGATACTCTTGCTTCAGGTAGATGCTGATGACTGATTAGATTAGTAACATCTTAAAACTATTATAGAGGCATGGATGGGCAGGTGAATTAAACCATGTATCCAGACAAGCATGGAATCAGAAGGTTTAGCCTTTGGGGTCTATTGGGGGTATGTATTCATATGGAAGTGATGTAAACTTTCTGTGAACTTAGCTAGAGAAAGGAAGCTGTCTGATTCTTTCTGGACAGAAATATTTAAATTGTTTTATAAAGAGCATTTATCTATATAAAGTAGCTGTCTTGAAGCCCCATCTTGTTAGCTACTGTAGGTTGGGGAGATTGTTTTGTAGTATGTGGGTTTCCCCCTTGTGACACTTATGGGGGTCAAAAGAGAAGAATTAAGGAAAACCAATTCAAAAATAGTCATTAAGTTTGAATTCTTGACCTACTGGGTCAGATCCAAGGACAATTTTTTTTGGAAGATATTGAGTATTTCTGCCCAGATTCACTGTGCTGTCTTTAGGATTCTAATGCAATTTAGGATCTCCAAGCATAATTAAAAAGGTGAGGTACTCCATAAAAATTGAACCCGTGAAAGCTCTCAAATGCTTCATGGTTCCTGGTCATCTCCACCAAGTACAGGAGTCTGGAATGCCTTGGTCCAGCACCTGGAATTAGGTAGGATGTGCGTGGGATAGGACTTCATTTATAGAAACAGAAACTCTGAAAACCTCACTTAGGTCACCGCCTCAGTGGTTTTTATGAGCAGCCCTATTTATCTTGCCTGCATCCCTAGAGAAATTTTCAATTGCAGACATCTGGAAAAGTGCCTCTGGAGGTTCCAGTGCCACCAGCTATGAACAGTTCTTGGATTCTGACTAATATTGAAAGATACTCAGTCACAATTTTTAATTGATGCCAAGTAAGCACAAACACATCTATAGATAATCATGACTAATGAGCAATATTAAAGTTAATAGCTTTGTAAGAAAAGAGTCAGTTCAAATGCTTTACCATTTCTCCATTCTCCTAAACAACAGCCGAGTTTATACCTTCATCTCCTTTAAATAAATTCTGGATTAGAGGGAAGATTTGGAGATGTGGTTGAATTAATTTGATTTTGTGTCGGGAAGATTGTCCTGAGGTGAAAAGCACAGAAACCATTTGGGTTATGTGAATCATTGAAACTGTAAGTACTTCTGTATTTGGTCCTTGGGGAAAATGCTATCTAAAGCACACAATGGCAAAAGAAAACAGAGATCAAGTAAATTAGAATTTCCTAGCACAAATATTGTTTTTAAGAAAATAGTATAGGACCTAACCAATTTGAGCGGGCTATTAGATATTTATTTGTCAATAATTTGTGATATTGTTTCTTCCCTTCTACAGCTTCTCAGTTTTTCCCTTTGCATAAGACGCTTGCTCTTCTAACAATGAAAATGAAATCAACGACGTGTACTACTCTTTTAGATACTTTTGCATGTATACAGATAGAAGGCTAAAGAGAGATATTTTTGCCTTCAACTACCTAACAGGAGAATGTAAAAGAATCAGATCCACACTTGCCAGAGGCAGGGCAGCAAACAGAAGTTTAACATGGGAACTTCCAATTAGACAGAAGGAAATAAGTTTTACCTTAGGGGTAGTGAAATTCAGGTGGAGGATGGAGGTCTCCTGTCCAGAGATGTGGGAGATTATCCATCCTTGGGCATACTCTGAATTTAAGCAAAACCCTGAACAATCTCATCTAACTCAATTTGTTTTGAATAGGGCATTGGACTAGATGACTTCAAAAGGGTTTTTTAATCCTAAAGTATGATATTATTATATAAATATTTTCGCAATAAAATCTGAGTAATATAAATGAGCCTTTACAATTCGGAGCAAGATTTTACTCGTTCCAATTCATTCTTTGCTGTCATCTTTGCTTGTTGTTTCCTTGTGAACTGCAACAGCCTTTGCAAGTGTTTCTGCTTTGTTCTGGTTTCATTTGTTTGCAGTCTCCAGTAATTCTTAGCTGTTTGCAGAGTTTTACATAACATTTAGTGTTAGCTAAAGTTAAAAATGTAATAAGCAAATGCATTCACAAATTTTATAGTCAGTAATTGACCAGGGGAAAAAAACCTTTTAGTACAGAACGCTTACTGAATGTTATTTAACCATTGATTGTGTTGGTCAAACAAACAGAACAGTTAATAGAGAATAATGTATTTGGAATAAAATGTTAGCATTTCCTTTACAAATTATTTGTCATATATTATTAAGCTAGCTCTTTCAGCACTGGGAAAAGCTGAAATGGGGCTCTGTCTTGAAGACTACTGTAAAGATTCAATTTTTTTACTTTATTTCATTGCATAGTGTTGTAAGGTCCTGGAAAGTGCTCAGGGAATCAGAGAAAGGAATGTTTTCACAGGCTGAGTTGAGCAACACTTCAAGGACCCTCAGCTCCAAGGAAACAAAAGACTTTTAGCACCTCAGAAATTATCAATATCTTGAGATCAAGCCCTTTATCTGCTTCTATGAGACATTAAATATACATGAACAACAGCAGCCAAACTTTAGGTAGCAAGGAACAGTCCTAGTACTATCTTACATTCTGCAAGAGGATTTTGTTTTATTCATTTTGACTCTGTTTGATGCATTGTTTCCAGGCCCTTTCCTGAGAAAAGCCAGCTATGCCTGTAGAGCAGCTATCTTCAAAGCGTCTTTGTGCTGACCTGGGCAAGTGTAACTTTAGAGATAGGAAGCTAGCTGAAGGAGCAAATTTGCCTCAAAATGTGACAGATCCTCACAGTTGAAGACATGGAGATAACTCGCATAGAGATACCATTCTGACACTGTTACAAATTCAAACAGAAGTTGGGAAAATATCACATTTCTCAGCATTGCAGCCTGAAACCCTGCATTATGCTGCTTTTCTTTTTGTTTGCATTGTGACAAAATCATGAGGAATAGCAGGAGATAACACGTCCTCATGTAAAGAATATAGTGTTTCTGTGCTATATTGATTTTTTTTTCATTCAAAGTCTCCTGTGATTTATCACTGAGTACAGTTTCCAGCCAACCAGACTTATTTGGATTCCCTTCAGGTAAGACTGTAAGAAAGACGTGATTTTCTTGTTATTGTAACTGTTCTGTAGATAAAGAACAAAAGGTTTGCATCCAGAACTCAATTTGAAAGAGCACTAGATTATTTTGGACTTTTAAAAATGATAGATATCTGCAGATTACATACAAATCAGAACTGAAGTCAGGAGGAGGGAGATCAGTTGCACAGACTAGTTGGGTATCCTGTATTTCCTCTTTCAGATTTAACTGCAGTTGGATATGAAAGTGGAAATTTGTACTGAGATGCTTTTAACAGAGTCCTGTCTGAGCTTTTCTACCTGTGACATCAGGTTCAGACAATGCCATGTCTTGTGTAGACTTCTGGCATATGAATCCCTATGTAAAATGGTGCATACAGTCCTGGTGATACACAGACCACTTAAAAACAGTTTTGTATTAATGACTTTTTATTGGACCTAATACTGAGCTTTAAAAGACTTCTTGCTCTAATTTTCTTCAGTAAACCTACTGGTAATATAGTTTGAGTTAGCCTATCCTGTCAAATATCGTTTGGACTTCATCTCTGTTGTAGATGCTTTATCTTCTTGAAGATGAAGTAGAAGCCTATCTTCAAATCAGTCATATGAAAATCTCTTTCGTTAATCATCCATGATGATCATGTAAATTAAACGTGTTTTAAAATGGCAAAATTCCATAGAAGACAGATAGATACCCATAGTTGGCATACTTCTGTGCTTTCTTGTTGTCCTAAGAGATGGCAGCCTTTATTAAATACAACCAAATGGGCTTAGGAATCCCTATAAGTTAATTAAAAAAATGAAGGTGAGGACAGTTATTCAATGGATTGGACAGCTATAAAACACAACTACCCCCAGAATGAATTAAATATTCAACATGTGGAAAGGAGTAAGTTAATTGCAATCAGATGTGAAAACAAATAGCTATGAAAAGAATATAACACGATTTTCTCTACGTAGCCACTTATCACTTTTTAATACAATCGTTACTACATTGCATTCCAAATTATAACATTTGGTTTGTTATAGAATTTCAAATATATAAGAGTTTTCTCACAATGGACCCATATCTAGCAAAAACTTTATACATATTCCCAAGTGCCTGACTAAATTCCAGCTTCAGCCAATGCATAGCATTGCTAACTCCTATAGCATATACCTCCTACCGCAGGGATGAGTGCATCTGAATAGCAAATAGGCCATTCGTGCATTGGCTGTCACTAATAGCATCATTTTATGCATTAAATGTGCCACAGAAATGTAAGACATAAGTATTATGAATAAGATCTTTTTCTCACATATATCTTACATACATATGTAGGACTGGATTTAATATTAAGCACAGCTGAGAGGAAAATATTCTGTTGCATAAGAATGTAATCTGGGAAAATGGCATTTCTGATTCACTGTCCAGATTCATAATTGCTTCATGTACCCTTAGTTGCTCTAGGAGCTGTTAATAGACTTTTGGTTTGTGATAACAGCAACTGTAGCTGTCCATGAAAATATGAACTTGCTTTGAAAGGAGGAGAAGCAGCGAATGCACCCTGAATTCACAAATAGCCTTGAGGGCTATCTTAAGATAGCCTAAATTACCCGCTAAAGGCATGCAAATCAAGTCTTGGCTGAGTCTTCAAAGGCTTGCAGGTTCTTTTTCAACATGTTAAGTGACAATTCCTCTTCCCAATCTGTATGAACTAAACCAGACTAAACTCAATTTAGCAGTAATTACTAATACTCTTTTTGTGCATTCATACATTTCAAGGTCAATATGGGCCATTCTGCATAACTGATTCATAGGCTTCCTGAATTGATGTGCATTAAAAATGTCCAATGGTTATGTGTAAAGTGTACATATTAAGCAAAAACATCCAATATTGATTTCACCATTTTTAGAGGTGAAATCAGTGTTTCTTGAGTTCTTGTGATTTATTAATATCACTGCTAAAAAATTTGAGCTCAGTAATAACTAAAATGAACCACTTCACCTTTCAGCCATTGAGTTTGTTATAACTTTGCCTAATCTGTTGAACTTGGAATACTGTCATTTCTCTGTTACTATGTACTTGCTGATTTTGATCAACTCATTTTTCAATCGTTCGCTTTATTCATGGAAGAAACAGACTGACTGAATCTTTCCCATAAAAGTTGGGTTTTGCTCTTGAGATTCTTTAAATTCTTACCAGTTCCTCAGTATTGTTCTTGCATTGAGAAAAGGATCCAGTATTCCTTAACTGTGGACACACAATAAACTGAATATGATAACTTAACCTATTTCATCAGTGTCCTTTTTGTATATTTAAGGAATGGCCGCCTAGAATAAAGAATAGAATAGAGTAGAATGGAATATAATAGAATATGGGTTCCTTATTGTATGAGTAGATATCATCTGCTATGAAGTCAAAACTGAAATCTACATCTCTTACTCTTGAAAACTTATTAGATATCAAACATTTGCCTTCTGTATGACTTACCGCTTTCCCAGTTGCAGCATTATTTGCAAATTTCATCAGTTCAGTGACTTTTTTCCAAGTTTTTAACTGAAAAATTAATATTGTAAAGCTGACAAACAGTTTCTGCAAGAGCCCACTGCAAAAGTCACTCTTGAGCAGTGATTTTTTGTGTAGACATACTTTGGGAAACTTAGCTGTTAGATAATTTGGAATCATTCTGTATGTGCCTTGTTTATTATGTATCAGCTGAGTTTTTAAAGAAACTGTCACATAGTACCAAGCAAAACACCTTTCAAAGGTCCAAACATATAGACAAAGTTCTTCTAAGCAATCCGGAGTTTTATCACATCAAAATATGATGTAGGTTACTCTGAAAATATTTTTGCCCACAAAACCATTTGGTTACCGTTAACTGTATTTCTTTCCCTCTTTATATATGGAGTCTGTAATAGCATTGCATGATGTGTGTCATGTATATGGGAGTGATGTCAGCTGAACTGGTCTGTAATTTCATAGGTCATTCTGTTTATGCTGCTCACATATTTCCAGACTAGGAACTATCTACAATTATTTTTATGTCTTTCTCTGCTTTCCAATGTGTATTAAAATCAACAACAATATAACATTCTTAAAAAACCACCTCTTTTAAAACTACCTAGCCTATATCTTTGCTCACTGGACATACTTTTTGTGGTGTATTTAGGATTATAAATATGAAGATATCTCTGGAAATTAAATCTCCTTTCTAAAAACTGTGGCATAATTCTTGCCCATTTCAGTGATGTAACAATGCAGGGAGAACATCTCTTTTCATTTGCTTGCTGTTAAGGAGAAAATTTTCCATCTTTCTCCTCTCCCGTTTCTTTAGCTATTTTGGTATTGTAATTGTTGGTTATTTTACTTAGATTACATGTGTATGTAAAAGAAGCAAGAAATCTTGATTGTCAGAGGATTCTGGAAAATTCCACATCTAGTGCAAGAAAAATGCAGCACAGCTTACAAGCAGATCAAAAACTCCTCAAAGCTTTAAGGTTTTTTGGGGGAAAAAACCCAAGAATTATCTTCTTGGCAGATAATAGGCTCTCCTTCTTCAGTGTTCTACCCTTGCGTTTGCTAATTGCAAAGTTAGCTTGTAGAAAAATCCTTTTTCATTATTTTCTGAGTGATTTATGCCTTCCCTGGGTAGATGGCAGTTTTAACCTGGGTAAGCGACCGGCTCCAGTGCAGTGATTTTTAGATTCTTCATGAATTTTGAATTTCCCCCAACATTCTGGGTTCACTGAGTTTTATAGGCCAATAACCTGGATTTATCTGTTATAAGAAGACTGTTTTTTCCTAAATGGTGGCAAACATATTTATAAAGAAATCTAAGTAGCAGAACACAATTACTCTGTGTAGCAAGTCAAAGGCTCTGTTGTATTCATAATTCCCTAAGCATTACTAGGGAGTGAAGTTTGCCTTCTGTACTGTGCAATAATTTCCTAGTGGTACTTTTATTTGAAATGTTAACTTTCCTTCTTTTTTTTATTTATTATTAACATTATCTGTTAGGAAAAGTGTATGTTTCTGTGCCCAGGGTTTATAAGGATTTAACGCATTATGGACTTGATTCACTGCTGCCTCATTCCAGCTTTATGCCACTGTAGCTCCACTGATTACAAAGCACAGCTTAAAACTTAAGTCACACAGTGGTGTAGTAAGATCTAAATGTTAATTGAAATGATGTTCATTGAGTTTAATTCTTCTTTACTGAGCCATAATAGAAGCAAGGGGCTGGAGGCAATAAGAAAATCGCTTGAAGTGCTTAGGTAGCTAAACTGGGTATATGGGATGGCCACCCACAGATTTTGGGGAACACTCATAGCTTG
The DNA here is from genome assembly GCA_009867235.2 of Psittacus erithacus. NCBI lineage: Eukaryota > Metazoa > Chordata > Aves > Psittaciformes > Psittacidae > Psittacus > Psittacus erithacus. Next base: position 6,720 of record WYDI02026850.1, on the reverse strand, counting down.
ATACTAATATGGGGATTTTATGTCTCTTTTCTGATATCAAGATTTTAAAGTATTTTATACTATGAATAGACTTTAAGAGCAAGGACTAAGCATCTACATGCTAAAATGTGGTTAATAATGGTGAAAATAGGGAGCTCTTATCTACTGTAACAGCAGATTGAACTAGAGATAATTCAGATGGTATCAAAATATGTAATGTGGTTTTCTAAAAGACATCATTGCAATCCACATCCAATCCTGCAGAAGTACATGTTTCTGTACAGCCTTATCAATATACTCCATAAAATTACTAATGTGTTTAAAGGTGTAGATGCACTCTTTTGTATGGTTTTAAGCATTTCATTTCAGTGCTGCCTCAATTCAAAATGCTGCCTTTAATCATTGTGTTTTTTAATACATGCCCCATGTGAAACAGCTACCAGATCTCTTTTCATAAAGAAACTCTGGAAAATATGAGGCTATTAGAAGCCTTCAACAAGTAGAATTCATTCAGGAATGTGAAACACAGGCTTGATCTACATAGTCTGTTTATCCACATTGATTATGAAGGAAACGTTATGTGACGGTATCACTTTAAATTCAATATCAATCCACCAGTGTTTCAAAAAGAATCATTTAACAATGAATAATGCTTGATTGTAGATCTCTGCAGTAAATTAGAATATCCTAATTTAATAGAGTATGATCTGTTATTTGCCAACAAACATGCAGATTGCCTTATAAATCATGCAGTAGTGTGGTTATAGAATAACACTATACTGAATTATATTTCATTACTCCTTATTGAACAGTCATGTTTCTGCCATATAATGTAATTTTCTGTCTTTCAACTTGGTTTCCTAGCAGAAAATACAAATTAGTCCTGAAGAAAAATATTTACCGGGGGTAGGCAATTAACTATTCATTTCAGGGAATGGCACCAAGTACGTGAAAATCATTAAAATGCTCTTTCTTTTTCATCTCACTGTATGTAGCTCTTTATGTATTTAATGAATCATAATGAGTATAAGGCTACAGCTGAGAAAATAAAAAAGAATAGGTAAGTCTATAGATTTATGTGTTCCAGACATGATCTTTCTATAATGTTAATTCTTGTTCACATCAATCACTGATGCTTCAGAAAGAGGTTTCTCCTGAACTCTTCTTCTGTTAGTGACTAAAAATACTTGAGGTGAAGTATATGTTTTTTGTTATTGCCTTGTGATTATTTATCCTGGGTGCCTTGCTTGGCATGCATGTTAAGGAATCATATGCTCCCAAAATATGGAGTAGGAAAGGTTTGGATGGAGACAGGCCTTATACACTGAATAAAAATAGTGAAGAACTTATTGAACAATTGGGGTGGAATTAAAGAAGTAAAACAATATTACATCCAAAATAATTCCTACAGATTGGGAAAGACTTATAAAATTTTGAGGCAGCTTCCATGGTAGAACTGAAAGGATTTATCACAAAAAATATACCCCACATTTCTAGTATTTTGGGAAGGGATCATTGAACATCCTAAATAGTAACCTGGGTTGCTACAGTATTTAATAGCATATTTTTAACACTTACTAATTTGAAGATATACAGTTGAATTTGGCAAGTGCCTAATTCACATTTTGGAACTTTGAGGCATTGCTTTGGATGTCCCGTTATCAGTTTAAATCCTTTGGAAAAAATTTGGCCACTGTTGCGTACTTGATTTCAGTGTATGATGGAAGCTTCCTGATTGGAAGTCCCAATAGTGTGAAATTCAACAGGTTCTTAAGGCCTCTTACATCCAGAAGAACCTCAGGCAGCCTTGTGCATGGGAGAAATGCAAAGGTGTATGTACGAAAAACCTGCTAATCATAAAGTAAGATTCCTTGTGAACATAAGTAGCTCACATATTGCAGGAGCTACAAGAACCTGCTGTTAACTGTTTCATCTTTTTATTTCTGTAGAGGTTTCAAAATCTCCTTTCATCTTTTCAGATGAGATTCTCTAACAAGCTCACCATTGGGTTTTGATCCTGAGCTAAACAGGAATAATTAGAACAAACCTGAACACTTGGGAAAAATCCCCATTGATGTGCTTTGTGGTTTCTGACCTGTAAAAGTAAATTTTTAAAGGTTTTGGTGAGAAGTAACTTTTCTGTATGAAAGAAAATGCAACTTCTTCACCTGCAGAAAAAGAATCAACAAAAAACACCCAGACATAAGCTTTTCCTTTAAATTATTAACAAATTTAATGTGAGGTACCACAGTCTTACCTTTACAGTTTGATGCATGTTTGTTGACGGTGCTTGCTACTACAAGCTCCTTGATTAATCCTGAGGGAGAGGATTCATTTCACCTTTGATAAGATCAGAGAGCATCCAGATTTGAGTCAGGAAATGGTCCAATGATCCCGTTGTGGAGTTAACCTTGCTCTATTTCATTTTTTTCTCTGTTTATAGCTGGACAGTGCCACTTCTCTCATCCAGGCAGCTAAAAATCTGATGAACGCTGTGGTCCTTACAGTGAAAGCATCATATGTGGCATCTACTAAATATCAGAAGGTCTATGGTACTGCTGCAGTGAACTCACCAGTTGTATCTTGGAAGATGAAGGCCCCTGAGAAGAAACCTCTAGTAAAGAGAGAAAAACCAGAAGAATATCAGACAAGAGTGAGAAGAGGGTCCCAGAAGAAACATATTTCCCCTGTACAGGCCTTAAGTGAATTTAAAGCTATGGATTCATTCTGAACCACTAAGCTTTACCAGGAGGGTTTTATATTCTTTTTGTATGCATACCTGCCGACTTGTATGCGTCTGGCATGGGGTGGGGGGAAGCCGTGTCAATTTGCATGCAACCTGAGACTATTGAAGTAACTAATTTTCTGCAATGCCAAAATTTAAGGCATTCTCTTCTGATGTGAAAAGGATTTATTCCAAGCTTCCTTTTTACACTAAACTACAGCATTAAATTGGCCAATGAATTTGCATCAAGGGGGTAAGTGTGGGTTAAATAATAAATTCAAGTCTAAACCCAGAAATTTTTATGCATGCAAGAAACATTAGGTTGGCAGGTATATTAAGTGAAAAACAATGGATTGTAATGGTAGACCATAAAGCTTGTATTGCTTCTGTTCCAGTGCAAAAATGTACTAGCCAATATGCTTAAATGTGTGGCCCAATAATTAAATGATATAACTTTTAAGTCATCTTCATTATAGTATGTGAATTTTTAAAACAGATACAAACTAATTCATCTTAAAAAGGCTTCTTTTAAACCATATTTTGTTCTTTATATTCTAGCAGTGTTATGATTGATCACATTTCTGTTAATCCCGTTAATATGACCAGAGGTTTACTTTTGCCAATTGAATTCCTTATGGTGGAGTATGAAGCACAATATGGTGATTGACATTGCCTTTTATATTATGATTATTATTATTATGACGATGATTATTATAATATTAGTAATAGAAGACCTGGTGGTGGAATGTTTAGAGACACGGAAACTGACAGTGTGAGAATTTAGAGGCAAATATGTAGGTGTAGCTTGGATTACAGGTATCTGACATACCATTGTAACCACTAACTCAATAAACTCATTTAATCTTGGAATCCTCAATATGGCTCGTCTCTTTTAACGCACAGATATGTCCTGCATCATAGTTGACGTTCGCAGTGATTAATTTTGCCTCATGCTTCCTTTTTTTTTTTGCACTTAGAATCAAAGAATCACAGAATGGTTTGGGTTGGAAAGGACCTTAAAATCATCTAGTTCCAACCCCTGTGCCATGAGCGGGGACACCTCACACTAGATCATGTAGCCCAAGGCTTTGTCCAACCAGGCCTTGAACTCTGCCTGGGATGGAACATTTATAACTTCTTTGGACAACCTGTGCCAGTGCCTCACCACCCTCACAGTAAAGAACTTGTTTCCTATATCTAACCTGAATTTCTCCTGTTTAAGTTTAAACCCATTATATTACTTTTCTTATATTTTATTACCAGGGTAGTCAAACATGGTCAGTGGGTGAAAAACAGAATTTAAATCTGAGTCCAATTTAAGCCTCAATACATAAGAGACGTATGTGTGTTTTGGGATTAAATTAATTTGTTAAAATTAACTGTATAAAAATAGTTCAATTTATTGAGTTCATAAGATTGGGATCTCAGAACCTTGGAAATCATCTATTGTGCCACACTGTATAGACTTGTATGAAGACCACAGTGCAAAGAAATGCAGTATCTGCTTTTATTCCCTTTTAGCCCCAACAGCTGGCTTAGCTGTGGAGATTTTATTATTGATATGAAAAAGGTCTTGGTATGTATGAAAATAAAACAATAGCCAGAATGTTTTTGTCTATATAATGAAATACTACCAGTTTAAGAGAACATTCATAACCTCATAGAGGGTTTGAAGCACTGTGATAAACAGTGAGGTATACCATAAGTGACATGTATAACCCTTACAGTTTTCAAGATATATTTGGATGCTTGTCTCATATACGCTGATTATTCCTCAGAATAGCAAATTACCAAATTTTGTTCTGTTGCCCTCCTACACAGTCTATATAAAGAAATTTACTCTCAGAGGCCTTTTAGAGGATTACTATTTTTGCTTTGTTTAGTTGTACTCTATAAAGAAAAGGTTCTCCAATCAGAACTGGTGACTGTACACATAATGAAAATACATTAGAAGATGTGAGGAAGTCCTTAAAGAGCTTTCCGTATAATGCCCTGTAGTGTGACATAGACTTGTGGTACCAATAGACACCTAAAAGTAATTGGGATCTTTACGAATGCAATTACAGAGGCAAAAGATGGATGCTGAGTTTAAAGAAAAAATAGCAAATAGACAAATAGAAGTGTCCCAGTGTGATGCACGGAAAAATTAAGATGGGCAAGTGGCCACAAGTAGAAGTACTAGCCATTCAGAAGAAGTGTTTTGATCTAAAACTATGATGGATTACCTGAACAGTTGTTTTAAAATGATGTTGTTGCTATAAGAGACATCTCAAAGTTAGAAATGTTTAGAAGAATGTATATAAACAAATGCAGTCTATGAACATGTCTTCTAGAGTATCTGATGATTAAGGCTCCATGGCTAAAACTAAAGTATGTAATAGAAGGATTCTCATATCAATCACTCAGTCAAAATAATGATGTCTGCAAAATAATAAGGAAAATTACAGTCCGTGAAGGGTAAAACCAAGGGTCATAACAGGCAACTTAGTTCACATGCATTAGAGTCCTACTTTAGGATGGATCATTTACCTTTTGAAGGGGTCCATCTATGCTTTAAATACCTTTATGATAGCATGATAAAATTTAGTATTCATAAATGAAAAGTAATGCATATGAAAACAAGAACCAAAAATCAATGAGAATATGCTAGTTCAGTCTACTGAACAGGTATTATGTATACTGTTCAGTATACAGAACAGTATACATAATATGTATTACTACATGAGGTCAGCTCATGTAGTAAAGCCAACGGAATGTTAAGATTGTTGAGAAGAGGTTTAATAGAGACAAAAGAAAATATTGGATGATACTATACATCAGGGATGTGCCTATGTTTGGATACACCATACAGTTTTTATCAGCTCATCTGAAAGAAGAAATGGTTTGCAGTGGAGATGTACATGGACATAAAAGAAGGATTACTAAATCTGGAACTGCTTTCATACAGGGAGAGTCTAGATAAGGTAAGAGTCCCCAGTTTCTTCAGGCTCATCAATAGTGATGCTCTGAGGTGACTAAATAAGGAACAAGCTATCACAGGTCTTTATAACTTAAAAATCAGGCGTGACACAATGATTTATCAAGCAACAAGTTCAATATTGTAAAAAATATGTAAGTTAATCATGGAATTCATTTTCACCATGTCACGGTTGCCACAATGATAAAAATTCCACTGACTACATCAACAAAGAATTCATCCCACAGATTTTGCATCTTGAAACCTTGCAGATGTTAAAGATCTAGAAGATTTTTTTAAGCTCAATGTAAAGTGTAGGCATAAAATAGCATGTGTGGGGTTTTTAAATGTTCACTACAGCCAGTCCTTCGCTGATGTAAAGGAACTTATCAGTAGCATAGTTTAATGAAGAACTGTTGGACCTTCTATCGGAAAGCTGCATCTGTTTCTCATGGCTTGTAATCTTGGTTCACAAGCCAAATGTACAGGTACCATACATATGCCTCTGTACATACAACCTTGAGCATTTTCTCTTCGAATTGCACCTACAATGCGAAAAAAGCAATTACATTGCTGTTTCTAGAAATTACAATTATCTGTTTTTAAATAACTATTTGCTTCCAGCAATTGAATGTACATCAAGTGACTGGTTTGAAGATCAGCATGGAGGTCAGACAGGCATCACTGAACTCTAGAGGCAGTTTCTATCCTCATGTGGTCTTCCATGCTGTGCTCACTTTTCTTGTTATTCACAAACCAGGAACTGTTTCTTCTCTGAGAGAATCTAGAAGCTCAAGTTACAAAAGTGAGTTATATGCTGTTTCTAGGAATGACTGTATCTTTTGACCTGTGGCCATGAGGAGAAGGAGAAAGGAGTCTGGCTTACTTCCCATTTTAATGAAATATGGAAAAAGGGCTAGCAGAATATTTCAGTTTATAATACACTTCTTCAGCAAGAACAGCAGCCAATTTCTGAATTATGAGTCATGCTCCTTTTGATGCAGCCCAGGATACAGTTGGCTTTCTGGGCTGCGAGCGCACACTGAAGCTGGCTCATGTT
>WYDI02026849.1:0-10515 GCA_009867235.2 Psittacus erithacus | reverse complement strand
CTCCGTGGCCTCCTCTGCACTCGCTCCAGCAGCTCCACGTCCCTCTTGTGCTGCTGCCCCAGAGCTGGATCAGGACTCCAGGGGGGGTCTCCCCAGAGCACAGCAGAGGGGCAGGATCCCCTCCCTGGGCTGCTGCTCACGCTCTGGGGGTGCAGCCCAGCACACGGGGGGGTTCTGGGCTCAAGCGCACATTGCTGGGTCATGGTTACTAGCGCACCAGAAGGTCCATATGATCTAATAACTCTGTCATGCAGAGGAAATTCCCTGCCTGCAGCATGGTGCAACTATAGATAGCCTACACCAGGCAACCAAGGTAAAGTTTAAAGTATGTGTTTTAACACTCATCTAATTCAGTTTTGCAGAGTGAAGTCTCCATATTTAAAACAAACGCTGAACAAAAATATCTTTTTTGCTTATAAGGGTTTGCTTTCCAAATAATTTCCAAGCCCTTGTCTCTAGAGATAGCATTTTCCAGGCAGCTCAAGCTCTGAATGACGATGAATCCTTTGGAAATGCACCTGGGTGACTTCAGGACTTTCAGTCATGTCTCTGACTACTAGAGGTTCAAACCTTGGCAGCTGTCCTTCCACTGGGACCATGCACATGGATCCCAAGGGAGATAACTGCATCAGGGAAAGTGCTTATACTGAAAGAGCCAATTTCAGGATCAGACCTCAGCACCTTTTTGTGGTGTTTTAATGGAAAACCGCAAAGTGACATGAAGTCTGCAGCAAACCAAGGATTATTCCAGAACAAGACTAAGGAAGGAAGGAAGAAAAAAGGCTGTTCTCATGCTAGAGAACACCCTATCACCCCCCTTTCAGCCCCATCTCCCTGGTTGCTTTTATGAATTTTAATCAAAAAACTATACTTTGTTATGGTCCAGTCTTAGAGCTGGGATAAACCAAATTTATTCCAGTTTTAGAACTGGGATAAACCCAACTGCAATCCCGACTGGGCTGTAGCATGCTAGTGATACCGTGCTCTCCTCTGGCTCCCCGCCAAGGAGCGAACAGTGCCAACATTTGCAGACTTCCAACAGGAAATTAAATAACTGCCCTGTTGGAAATATAAACCCATTTACAGTGGTCAGACTTGCATTTTCCAAAACAATGATATAGTTTGTGCACGTAAAACGCCAGGAAAATTTGTCCGAAGCCTGAGCCAAAGGAATATGAAACAAAACCTTATGAAAAGGTGTTTTACACAGCTCTACAAATTACAGCTTTGTCAGGTGTATTTCCTGACCTAAGGCTGATGTAGGAACAATTACAAGGGTCTTTAGTGACTAGGCTGTGCGCACACACCTCCACCACACACACACACACACACACACACACACGGCTGATGACTGGAGGTTAACAGAACAGCTGCTTATTTTACCATTTTCTGTATTACTCCATATTCTTTCATTTTCTTCTTGAGAAGTGTTTTTGGCAGCTTACATTAAAGTGTCTGCTGGAGACCCAGGAGAGCCTGTGTTTTATTTTTAACTTGTTGTGTGACTTTTAGTCTAATCTTTGCTCCAGGCTACTGCTCCTCCTCACACACTTCAGTACATGCTTTTCCCTGTGAAAAGCAAGAACCTCTTCCCTGGGAGGGTGCTGAGGCGCTGGCCCAGGGTGCCCAGAGAAGCTGTGGCTGCCCCACCCCTGGCAGTGTTCAAGGCCAGGTTGGACACAGGGGCTTGGAGCAAGCTGCTCTAGTGGAAGGTGTCCCTGCCCGTGCCAAGGGCTTGGAGCTGGATAAGCTTTAAGATCTCATCCAATGCAAACCAGTCTGGGATATACTGAAGAGAGAAGCAAACTCCTGTCGCCACTGAAGTCAATGGAGATTCACCACTGACACCACCACCACTGAGATCTACACTATAGAAGTACTAGAGGAAGAAGCCTGTTCCTTACCAGGCATTTGAACACAGCCTGGACTGAGGCATAAATTCTGTCCAGGCCCTGCAGATGCAATACAAGAAAAGCAATATTATTCTTCAAGTATTATTCTTTAGTAGATTTGATTCTCATTTTTATTCCTCTTCATCTCCCTGCTAGTGCAGCCTTTTTCCTCTGCCACCTCCTTAAAAGTACTATCGCTATTCAGAGTCAGAAATGACATGGACACAAAGCCAAGAGAAGAACAGGAGGTAGGCAGCATGTTAGCCAGAAGCAGAACAGATCAATAATCAGGAACAGCAGGAGAATTTCCACACCTAAGGAATTAGAAAGTTGTCCTTCATGTTTCTGCCAATACTAAGATAGTGACAACCGCAGCCTTATTCCCCAATATTATTTCTTTCTAAAGCAATACCACATACTACTGCAAACCAACGACACCTCACCTATTTATTAACGAAACCTTCACTACATTCAATGTAAATAGTCTAAAGTTGCAGGTCCAGAATATTTCGTCCCCTCCCCCCAATAGTGCTACCTTGTAATTTTGCACAGTAGGGCCTTTCATTCAAAGATCTCAACTTGTATTCCACAGGTGGGTAAACATTATTATCCTACTTCACACAGGCTGGGAAGGAGACAAATTGGGGCAGGGTAAGTCAATGGCCAACCTGAAGCAGAGCCGCATTGTTTCCTCTCAAGTCTGCAGTCAGCCTTCTGCAGGAAAGACAACTGGCAAGAGAAACAGTTTGTGGGATCAAGCCACTAAGCAAGATCCTCCAGTAATGGAAGTCATATGGGAATAACAGCTTGGAAAAAATCCTGTTTCCCTAAGAAATGCTTCTAGGTTGGGCTGAAGAGTCACAAAAAGGTAGGAGACTACCTACATAGGAGCAATAGATTTTAAAACCTCACTTATAGTTTAAGGTGTACTTACATAAAACTAAGAATTTTACATGTACTGAATACCAGAGAAGTAGACAGACACATCCACATCACTCCTTTCGTTGCTCCTTCCCTTCTTCCTCTCCTACCACACAAGTGAGGTTGAGACCCCTGAAAAATGTGACCAGTTACACCACTGCCTTGGCATGCAATGAACTATTTGCATCTTTCACATTCTGCACAAGTCATTTGACTTGTGAGCAGAAAAATAAGCAAGGCAAAAGCAGCCTATGTGCAAGCGGCAGGAAAAGTAGCAGCAGGGATACAGCCTTGAGCAGTCTCTCTGCGATTGCAGATGCCCCAGGACGCCAGTAACCACTGGTCAGGTCTCACTTTCAAGTCTCACTCTGGTAACTGAAAAACAAGTTGAACTCTCACTTACTTAGGCCCTGGTCCAGAAAGGCACTCAAGCGAGTATCTGACTTTAAACACAAAACTAGTCCCATTTAGATCAACTGGATGTCTCGACTGTTTACAGTTACAATATACGTTTAAGTGCTTTGCTGGACTGGGGCCTTAGGCAGAACTTATTTCACACTTTCTTCAAGGTATCTTGCCAGCTTCTTCTACCTCAAACAAACTTTGTCTATTTTCCATCCACTGCATCTCCTATTGTTGAACAAACACAGATGTCCCCAGTCGGAACGCTTCAGATTCTCCCACCACAGTAATCTAGGAATCAGCAGATATTATATTAAAAGGCAAGTCACTATTTTCCTCAAGACAAGACAAGAATAAATTAGTAACATTCACTGTCAATAGAAGAAAAAGGGCTAACACAGCCAGTGGTGCATATGCTGTGGGGCACAGGGAGGCGATAGGGAAGGGGAAAATAAACCAGGCATGTGGAAGAGGTAACAGCTTGAGGCATTTTTCCTCACCACAGCAATTGCCTCTGTAAGAAGATTAGCAGGAGTTTTCACTTCATGCTGCAGCTGATAAAGCACCACAGTTTGCCATAGGACCTGCCTGCTGGGAATGGAGAGCGGAGACATCTGCAGCAGTGCTGTGTGGAACAGCTTTTTCAACAGAAGCAGAGCATTTCCAGCACCAGTTTGTGCAGAATGGCTCCTCCACCGGTCTCTCCTTGCATTAGGTGATGCAAAGACTCGTTTCCACAGTCCCCAGCCTGGAGGGATGAACCAGGAATACTCAAAGATGCATGCCAGGCACATGAGGCTGCAAACAGACCAAGAAGCACTGGCAGCTTTTCGGCCTCTTCTCCTCCCAGCAAAGAAACTAATCCCACGGACAGCAATTGCACTATTTAAGTAATCAAAGGCAACAACTTCTTTTAAATCAGAGCTGAAGAAACTGCTTAGACGGACCTCAGAACAATCAGCAGGGGATCGCTTTAAAAAAAACACAAGACTCCCAAGGACCATGGAAAAAAGCCACACTGGAGCAGAGAGATTAGAAAAGAGGAAAGAAACAGCATGAAGAGGAAGAAGTATCATGTGCTCTGCTAACTGCACCTCTTACTTAAAAGAATACAACCCTGGCTCAGGGAATTAACATTACTGCACACCCCTGCTGTAACACACGTTTCTTAAGGGAATACATTCCTGTTCTTCAAAATGCTGAAGGATTTATATTCATCTGGCTGCAGTATGTTCCCCAAGTAAAGACATTACAAAAAGATCATCTCTAGAAAGCCTGTGCTGTTATTCATATATTGAAACATAAGTAAGATATTATTGGTTTGGAAGCTGTCAAGACACTTCTCTTTGTATGCTGCAACAGAAGTCAGAGCAAGACATTCTCCAGCCTCTAGGAAAGGCTTCCATCAGACACTGGGAAAAATCAAAGGCCAGAAATCCTTTGGGGTGTTGACATTACTTTTCTAAACCAAATCATTATAAGTCCAGTTCCCATTCACATAAAGCTCATTTTATGTGAGATATAAAGCTTTTAATATAAACAAAGATTGTGAATGAAAAATAGGCCAATCATTTTAGCTGCCATGCCAAAAAGCACTGCAACTCTGTCATTGCTAATACCATTATGGGGTTTGGGCACGTGAACATCTGTAATTCTGCTCCCCTGGACCTTTTCCCCTGAAAAAATTGGCACAGATGGATTTATTTATTGTTTTTTTTAAAAAAAAAAACCTTAGTCATTAAAAACTGGAAAATAAGAAAAAGCCCTGGAAACTGCATTGTCATGAGTGTGCCTGTGTTGTATTAGACAAGCCATGTCTCTGCTTGGAAACAAATTGATTGCGTCTCTTGGTAAATCAGTCACACTGTGGATAATATACCAATCACTGCCTAGATTAAAGAATAAGCATCTGCTTAGAAACACAAACCAACTGAAGAGCTGCACAGCTTCATGGTGTGTTCTGTTTCTCTGCTGTTCATCATGCACACGTACGAACTGAACCGAACCACATCTCTAACAGCAGATCAGGGTGCTCACTGCAAGCTGGAACTGCCCCGTGCTTTTGGCACATGTACAGAAAATGCCTTTAAATACATTATTTAAAGAAAAATGCATGAAAAGTATGCCATGGAACACTTACCTACCAGTGAGCACCACGATACATTCACGGGTTCAGAGAGCTGCCCTTCCCTCCATCTCTTCTTCATTAAGCAGCTCAGTTGAGCATTGCAGCATGTTTGGGAAGTCATGAAATTTGGAGTCATGCTGAACCAAAGGAACTGGAAACTTTCAAATCACAAAGCCTCCAACAATGTATTACCAGCATCAGTCACAGCATGCATTTATTCTGCATTGACATTAGTGTAAGGAAGACCAGGTTTGGTCAAAATATCTTCCTGTGACTTCAAAGTTTCAATTAAGCAAAGCATATTCCAGAATTAAAGGGATGTTAATAGAAAACATCTAAGCAGACATTGGCGGACACAAGAATACACTAAAACCCAAACAAAACCCCACGACTTTGAATTGCCAATAGAATTGATTCGATAGCAACGCCCCAAAAGCATGCTCTGCTCCTCACAGAACAACTTGAGTGGAAACACAGCTGCACTCTGGGGTGATGCTTCCAAATGCTCTCAGCAACTCTGAATAAGCCTTCTACCAAAGACAATATAAACCACAAAGTTCACCGCACACCATTTCACCTCCAAATCTCAACAAACAGGACAAGTTCATCATGACAAAACACACAACAAAATATAGAAGAACCCATCCTGGAAAGCAGTACTAACACTGAATTTCCACATCTTCAGTGTTAGCGCTTTCCAGGGGTGACCCTTCCATACATGTCTGCAGATAGAACCGCTATCTAGAAACAAGGGAGATGGAAACCTCAGGTTAAAACTGGTCCAGGACAGAACCTGTTGGTGCAGCAGGCCAGAGGCTCACCTGCCAGGTGCACCCCTTTTCCAGCGCATTTTTACCTGGGTTTATATCCAAAATAAACCATTGAAGTCCCAAATCCCAAACACCAAAGACAAATGAACATAAAATATCCAAACTGTTTCCTAGTTTAGCTCAAACTAGTGAATTCTGCAGAACTTAAGCAGGGCTCAACCCGTGTGCAACAGGAAAAAGACACTTAGAGCTGCCTTACTTCTCACTTCATCAGAACAAATGTTTGATAGATTTAGGCAAAACAGAAAAATCCTGAAGATTAGAAAATCCTTTTTCTACATACACAGAAATCACTCATTTCAGAACTCTAGTGAGGAGAAAACTAATGAAAGCCAAAAAAGCCACATAGGAGACTAAACACAAGAGCTGTCTCCCAATGAAGAGAGCCAATTTAAATGCACAGCATTAAACACTTCCTTTCATATATTTTTATGTTCTTCCAAAATGTGAAATGTACATTCGTGCTCAGAGAATTCCTATTAATCTCCTTGAATTGCAATCACTAAATACAGGCTTCAAGAACAAATATTGCCTCAAGTAGCAACAGCTTTCATCAAACACTGTAAATGCTTTCAGGACATACAAATGGATTTAAAGTTTGGAAACAAAACTGGTTATTCCAAGCCATACATTCAGTTGGAGAAATATTCCTAGCAGAAACAAACAGTAGCTTTTCATTGATTCGAATGGATTCTATAGTATTTATTACTAGGCAAATGAGATGCCTTTTAATTTCCTAGAATAAAAGACAGGATATTAAGGTGAAGGTTGGTAGAGGGCATGAGAATATATATATATGGAACAAGAAGAGTAACCATTTGCATTTGGCTGCTCATTTTAACTCCATTATGGTGTGAAAGTCATGCAAAGGAGGTTGGATAATATTTTGTTTAGTGAAACTAAATACCCCCCCTGAGCTGGTATTTTTCTGTATGCAAAGCATTTGCTTCCTCCCTTCCCCCAAACAGCCATGCAGGAACAAACACTGTTTTCTCATATGACAAGTGCTTGAAATGACAGTCGTCTTTCATCCCTGAAAGCTGAGCCAGCTCCACATCACAGTATGGATACACAGATCAAAACCATCCTTTCTCCCATGGCATTTGGGGCAGGAAGCAAAAGCAACACTATATTCTGCTTAAAGCCAAAACCCAAAGTATTCCATTTCACACGTCCTGCAGTGGACACTGAACGTCCATGGGAAAAGGGACACTGGCAGCACTCCAGACTATCCTCATTCATCAATTAGTTTTCCTTCATTGCGGCAAAAGCCCACAGAAAATAACCACCTCAGCAGCACCACCAACACCTCCCAAGCTGACAGTAAACAGTTGTACCAGAATAATGGAATGTTGAGGCAAAACAAAACACTTTGCCCATAGACAGGACAAGGATGATGGGTTTAAACATCAACAGGGCAAGTTCAGGTTAGACATAAGGAAGAAGTTCTTTACTGTGAGAGAGGTGAGGTGCTGGCTCAGGGTGCTCAGAGAAGTGGTAAATGCTCCATTCCTGGCAGTGTTCAAGGCCAGGTTGGAGAGGGCTTGGAGCAACCTGGTCTAGTATGAGGCATTCCTGACTATGGCAGGGGGTTGGAACTGGACGAGCTTTAAGGTCCTTTCCAACCCAAACCATTCTATGATTTCTTTAAAGCACCACATGTATTTAAGTCCCAATGAAGTCAGTAAGAATTGCATGTCTCTCTTCTTCAGGACAAGATACTTAAGACACTCAGCACTGAAACTGGCTTGCCTAAAAGCACTCCCCTTGCTCACTGCTACGTGAAACATGTCTGGAAAAAAAAGCAACAATGTTATTTTTTTATGGAAAAATACTTACTTGATTTTAAAAATAAGGAAAATATATCAAAGTAACTTTTCAATTTACTGGCTATGTCTGCAAGTAACAAGTACCATCATTAACAGGAATGAGTTCAGGCTAACTGTTTAAAGATGCATCCTTTGGGGTCGTAACATCACACTCGAGGGACGGACTTGCATTGAAAGCGGCTTTATTTTACCCTGAAGCTCCAAGAAAAGCTTAGAGAGTGAAGCCACTGAGGCCAAAACTAAGACAGATAAATAGTTTTGAACAATGATTCCCTCTTTACTCCTTATTTAAGTAAAACTGATGAATAGCTTCAGATGCCTGTATTGCTTGATACACTACAGCTCTGAACAACCAGCTTAGAATGCAGGAACACTGTGGAACAAATACAAACCTAGTGCTGTTAGTAACAAGAACATTGATCATTAGGAAAAATAACTTTGTAAGGAGAAGATGCCATGAACCCAGGCTGTTATTTCTGACAGCACAGTTCCTCCCATCACAAGTCCAGCATAGCAGGCATTCTTTTACACAGGAAACATTTTAGCCAACTGAAATCAATTGCCCACTAAATTCCCTCAAAGATGCATTACATGTATTCTTTAGAGGACTCTGGCAGAAAAGCTGTCAGGCTCTGCTGCTCAGATTGACTATTTTAATGAGCATTACTGAATGACTGAGCCCCAGAGGATCAGAACCACTTGCAGGATCTTGAAGACAGCAAAGCAAAGTAGAGATCAAAACCCAGTATTTCCCTCCTGCACCTCAGTCATCTTCACTGTAACACCAACCAGCTCTGCTGTCAGTAAAACACAGTAAAACTACAGTAACAAATAGCAGGATTATATCAGGCCTTGAAACCTCATGAAATTAAAGCTGAATTAGCACAATAATCTTTCAAGAACGTAAGTGCCTTCTGAAGGATCCTGACACCAGCTCATACGGGCAAGGGGAGGAAAAGAGAGTGTAAAATTAGCTTCAGTGGGATAATGCGGCAAAAGCAGAAGTAAGCTGAGCCTCCATATCACCACATATCTATCCTTTGCAGAGCTTCAAATGATTTTACAGTTCTTCTGACAGATAGGTACACAGACACCTCTCAGCAAATTACACTGAATATACACACCTAATCCCCTACTTGCAACGTCGAGACAGAATTCTTGCCCTTAGGCCTTTTCAGTTATTACAATTAGTCCATGCAAAGTTACCCTTGATAATCCCAGGAGACAATAACTGGCAAGGGGAACAGTGTAACAGAACATCCGACAAGTGCAGGCTTTGGGGAGGGGATTTCTGTAGAGCTGACAGACAAAATATACCTGATGTACAAAACTCTGCAGAACCCTTCACACTGATACTTTCCAAAGCAAGAGGCAGCAATAGCACTGCTCTCCCTGCCCCTTGCTCCATGATCTGCAACGCCGGAGCCAACAGCCTCAGTCAGTCACTGGCACCACAGGAAGAACACTCTGGGTAAGACATTTGTGCTACATTCTGTCAAAATCTTCGTGAAATAGGGGACTGCTCTTGGGTTTTAAAAGCAGGATGGGACCGTTTCATCAGAGGTACCTCATGATACACATAACGCAGGCCGAAAAATTCACCCTGTGCTCAACAGCTCCAACTGCAGAGCCTTCAGAATGGCCTCAAATGACAGAACTCAGCAGGGCCCATGAATGACAACAGAGCAACCTCAGGGGTTCAGGTTCCCCAAAATCCATGTAAAGTTTCCACATTTGAAGGAGCTGCTTCCACCTGTGGCACTCACCAGGAGATTAGATCACCCAGCCAGGAACCTGACGGCAAGAAAAACAGCGAGTTTGCGTTTAGTCTCACTTTCTTTATGGAATAAATTCACTGAAAATTAACTTTAGCTGCTGTTGATCCCGAGAAGGCCTTCTTCCCCTTCCCCAATGCCAACTATCGAGCTCTTAAATTCTCAAGACAAAGCAAATATCTTTCCCAGAACTACTGGGACCTTCACTATTCAGAAGTTCTTCTCTGTGAGGGTGGTGCACATAAAATATTGTGAAGTTTTGTGAACCTTTTATTCCTGCTCAGTTTACCACACAGCCACCCTAAGAATCCGAAATACCCACTAGGATTGCAAGGAAGGTTTGTTAAAAAAACATATATATAAATCACAAAACCAGAATGTGAGAACATTTAGAGAAGAGATTCAGAGCAGTCCTGTGGAGAAGGACTTGGGGGTGTTGGTCAATGAGAAACTGAACATGAGCCGGCTTCAGTGTATGCTGGCAGCCCAGAAACCAACCGTATCCTGGGCTGCATCCAAAGCAGCGTGACCAGCAGGTCGAAGGAGGTGATCTTGCCCCTCTGCTCTGCCCTCATGAGACCTCACTTGGAGCATTGTGTGCAGTTCTGGTGTCCTCAACATCCAAAGGACATGGAGCTGTTGGAACAAGTCCAGAGGAGGTCACGAGGATGATCAGGGGCTGGAGCACCTCCCGTATGAAGACAGGCTGAGAAAGTTGGGGCTGTTCAGCCTGGAGAA
>WYDI02026846.1:0-81564 GCA_009867235.2 Psittacus erithacus | reverse complement strand
CTCATAGCAGCCTTCCAGTATCTGAAGGGGGGCTATAGGGATGCTGGGGATGGACTCTTCATTAGGGACTGTAGTGATAGGACAAGGGGTAATGGGTTTAAACTTAAACAGGGGAAGTTTAGACTGGATAAAGAAGTTCTTTACTGTGAGGGTGGTGAGGTACTGGAATGGGTTGCCCAAGGAAGCTGTGAATGCTCCATTCCTGGCAGTGTTCAAGGCCAGGTTGGACAAAGCCTTGGGTGTCATAGTTTAGTGGGAAGTGTCCCTGCCCATGGCAGGGGGTTTGGAACTGGATGATCTTAAGATCCTTTCCAACCCTAACTATTCTATGACTCTATGATTCTATGCTGGTGCTGAAGATGATAGTTTGCCATCATGGTAATTTTCGTAAGCACATTAAAAACGTTTTCCAGGGTAGGCTGAGTGAATATCAGAGATGAAACCTGTGACTTTAGCTGCCATTGAAGCCCTGGTGCTTGCTGGCAGCGACCATGTAGCTCATACCATTTTGTCTGCTTTCAGCACTTCTAAGGGCTTCTGCGCTCTAGTGGATGCAGGATGTAATGCAGAGCGAGAGGTGCTGGATGAGAGAGGTCACATGTAGGTTTTGTTTGCATTACTAGAACTCTCAGAAGCCCTTGTCCTGGAGAAAAGCTGGTGCTATGTGATAAAGGTAGTGTGCATAAAGGCAGTCCCTGCTCAAGAGTGAGATGAGAGACAACAGCAGATACAGCTGATGAAATAATCTTTCATTGTTTCCTCATTATAAGAGGCACCAGCCTCAGTCTGTCAGTCTATTATCAAAGATTTTACATGGATTGCAGCTTTGAAGGAAAGCAACAAGTTGCCTCTATGTCTTCATGGGAATGCCCTTCCTAGCACGATGGGAACACACTGGAAAGACAGAGTCTACATTTGGTGGGTTATAAAGGCAAAGACCTCTGCCAGTGAATACAGAGAAAGGTGCAGATGGGATGTTAAAAGCCAGAAAACTGTATTTAAAGTAGCAAGACAAAGAAGGGCATTAAGGGAACACAAAAAGAAGGGCTACGTGTTTAAAAAGCATGTGCTAAGAAAGTGGTTGTGTCTGTTGGACTGCTACCTATAGGGCTAGTAGTTCTCTCTCACTCTAAGACATGTTTGAAGGTTCAATTTCAAGCCATGTTTTTCCTGCTGCCTTCTTATACCACAAAACTATACCTAGGTTGCACTCTTCACCCAAGTGTCTTCCCTCCAACATCCACAGCCTATATTCCATTTAGTAAAATTTGATATAGGTTGCCATGGCAATATGCCTCTGAATCCCATCCTGGGTCTCCAAATAAATAGAAAAAACTATGAACATGTCATAACATTTTCAGGCTTGCCCAAGACTGGAGAGAACCTGCGGGAAAGAAATCCTGAAACAAAGGGAAAAGCAACATTTTGTCACTCTTGGCAGAGAGACTTCCAGTTGTACAGTAGCCTGTTGGGTTTTGATTGGGGTTTGTTTGGTTTTCTTTATCTTTCCCAAAGTGGCAGTATGACAAAGAAGAGAGCAAGACATGAAGGAAGTTGCCCATATGCCACAAACACATCTGCTGGAGATGCAGGAAAGCTGGAGCAGATGGTCCTGAAAGCTTCTTTACTGCATATTGCATAAGCCTCAGAACTGTCAGCTGCTCTGTTACATTCACCTCTTCTGTATAAAATATACCACATTTTCATTTTAATTAATGAAAGTGTCCTTCATTATCTATCACTTAAATAAACCTAAGCAGCCATCCTATAAGGTGTGGTAAAATTCAGGCTCTGCTGCACTATGCAGATGCAATGTTTGCAGCCATGCTGACGAATGTCTCTCCAGAGCAGTGCCTAGACTTGAAGAATGAGCACAGTGCACTTCTGACTCTGTTGGAATAATTGCAGCATTTCATAGAGACTGTCTTCTTTCTACAAGGGGACAGCAGGGCAGTCAGCAAATATCCTTTCTTCTGTAACTCTGCGTGAGGCTTTAAGTCGAAGGTTGTGCAAGAAATAAAGGTGTATAGGAAGAAGTAACCATCAGAAGAGGGAGGAAAGTGTCTGAAAGCTGATAGGAACTGCTTCTTCCATCCATTTATCAAATTTCCAGCTTTTTGTAGCATTTTGTCTTTGCAATTATGTTCAATGAATTCTTTCCCTTTTTTTACTGCTCCTGTGCAGCTTCAGATGATGAGGACAAAGCTGAGTCACTGACATTTAACACAAGAAATTGTATTTCTATCAATATCCGTAAAGGTCATAAGGCATAAAAATTAATGTGTGTTTCTTGAGAATAGTCAGGACTTTCAAGGAATCTGCATTATAGATCCTTCAAAACCTGAGCACACTGATCTGTATCAAATATAAGCCAAGCTTTGAAACACCATAAAGAAATAGCTCTTCCCTGAGAGGGAAAACTTTGTCTTCATGTAAAGAGCAAAGATAAAGCACGCCACACTGGCAACCCTCATATGGTTTAAGAATTCAGCTTCAATAACAGATAAATGCCTCAGTGCTTCTGAAAAGAAATCACTGAACTGAGAGAGAAATCGGCCTTTTCAGAATGCACTGTATGCCATCCTTAGAGAGACATCCAAAAGAGCTCAGGGAAGTCAAAGCTGTAAGTGCTCATTTCACCTTGTGGAAAAAGTGCAGGTGAGTATCTTCCAATTTTGGCAATCTGTAGGTCTCTCTGCACCTGGGAGAGGTAGATCTGATTCTTGTGTTCATCATCATTACGTATTTAAATGCCACTAGAAGTCTGATTCAACTTTTTAGGTAAACAGAGAGAAAGAGATGTTTTGACAACCTGACAGCTGAGTAATCACAATCTTTGTTTCAGTCTTTAACATAAGTAACAAAAAATAAGCCATTCATCAATTGACATTCATTAAAAAGGAACAAAGTTTATATGTGAAGATTTGTACGCCTTAAGCTCAGGCAGCCACATCCTGATTCTGCAGGAATGTAGCTTCCTGGTCTTGAAATCAAAGAGATTGCTCTACTGTAATTAGTGATAACTGGGAAGAGAAGATGATGATGGTGGTTTGCGCAGCAATGCAAGCCGTCAGGCCTTGTTCTTTTGTTCCCTGTGGAAGTCTGGACAGTCATCAACAGGGCTGAGGTGTCTGGGTGCCACCTGAGCTTTCTCACTTGTAGCAAACTTTTGAAATCAACATGTCTGTGCCATTTAAAACATCCACCATTCTCACCCAAGCAGTTTATAAGCAAAATATTCTCTTAGTTTCTCTTACAATGTATTTACTAATGTATTCTTTGTGGTTGATTTTCTGTCATGGCTAAACTGCACAAGGCAGAGCTGTGGACAGTAGGCCTGTTTTTCTCAGTCATGCCCCATAAAGGAAAGCCTGGGTGATGCTTTCCAAATAGCAGCTGAGAAAGCAGGGCCAGAAAATGGCTGTCAGGTTCCTGCTAGCTGAGAGCAGGGCTTGTCCTCTCTGACTCCTTAATTCCAGTCTGCCAGAGTAATACTACAGAGAAATGTCTTATTCCAGAAGCTGTTCGTGCATTTAATGAGAGGCAACCACAGTCCCAGTAGCCAGGGCTGCCTTTCTAAAGGTGATACCCTGGCAGGTTTCCCACGGTAGTTCAGTAGCTTGGCAATTTCTTTTCTAAATTTACAAGCAATCTCCTGTTACACAGTGGGGCCAGCTTCTGGGATATCAAGTGGTTTTTCAGGTGTTGTATTACAGTGGGCTGGAAGCTTTTATTCACCAAGCTATGCATATAACCGGTGTACGTTCAAATGACTGTGTGTCTTCAGTGTTTCTTTCTGCTCTAATTCATGACTGAGCTTTGCATCTTCCATTGCCCCTGTCTCTATTTCAGGTTCCTGTCTAAAAACAAAAAGCATGCATGTGTAAAAATAAGGCTTAGCTCAAAGAAGTGACGTCCCACTTAATCACAAGTCCTATGAGCTCCTCAAAGGGACAGTGTTGCAGAAGGTTTTAAAACTGGCGGCACATCCAAGTTAGTTACAATTTATGACAAGGAAACTCGCAGTGTAAATGTAGTTCACAGGACTGCGGTTCACTGAGTAGTCCAGGGTGATGAAGAGATTCTGACTCTAAAACATTTAGGACTGCTCTTGTGTTGTTAGTATCTGTCTAACTGCTTAGTTGAATTAAACAAAACATCTGAAAATGATCAGTCCCCCCCATAAACGTCACTGTTTCACCAAAGAAGATGCTGACTTACCAAAGATCATGATATATACATGTGTTTTATCTCTGCAAGATGTTTTCAAGAGGTTGGATAAGCCAGTCTATGTGCTGACGGGAACTGTAAGCAGAAGATCAGCTTGAAATATAAGGCTAATAATATGGATAATATACATTCAGTTGCACTGCAATCCGTCTCACTAGGTGACTTGGGTCATGATTTTGCCAACTGAAGTTAAAGTGCACCATCTGGGATAATCCCACATTTCATATGGTCTTGCTTTGTTTTCTCAGTGCTTTGGAGTTCTTTGTAGCCCCAAACTTTAGCAAAGCTGCATCAGCACCATTTTTGAGAGGAAGACATTAAATGGGCTTTATCCCAGCTTGGTCTTTCCAGTGCTAAGGGTCAAGAACAGCCACAGAATGCAAGTTCTCCCTAGAGCTCTGTCACTGCACGGGTGGCAGAGATTCCTCTGCTGTGAGGGTCAGCTTGCTATCTCAGTGTGTGGTTTGTATTTAGCAAGTCATTGGGTAGAAGACTTTGTTTCAAAGGCCACTTCATGTAAGACATGTAAAGGTTCTACTCTGCAGGGGTTCCACCATTCCTGTCATCCTGCTTTCATTCTGCCACAATCACACAGAATGGATGCTGTGCCCCTACACTATCCTCATTCTAGTTTACAAGAAAGATCAGATAAATCAGTGGAGACTGGACTTCATCCTTGGGAACTCTTGAAGATAAGGCTAATTGTGCATTACAGGGTTTTTTTCACTTGAGTTCATGACAGCAGGCCTGTGAAATGGTTCAAGATCTGGCATCCTCTTTCAGCATATCTATGGTACAGAGAAAAATGAAGTGTTATACCCATGACCTCTAACATCATAGATAATTCAGATAAAACTTGTAGTGAGCAGAAAAATATCATTTGTCATAATTTTGGCGCAGACTGCATAGCAGCACAGAGGCTGATGGGTACAACATGAACACATCTAAAGTCTAATAAGTTGTAGCAAGGAAATAGTTGAGTCATGTGTAATTCTCCTCCCCTGCACCCTCCTTCACCCTTTACTGTTGAGAGCAATCTTTGTTTCTCAAGCATATCTTCTTAATGTGATGTTCATCAACCAGTTGCAGAAGAGACTTGTAGTTTGACTAGAAAAGCAAGGAGCATTATAGCATTTTTCCTTGGATTACCATTGCTCAAGCTTTCAAGCTACTCTTGTTTTCTAGCAAAGCTCACTAGAGAACTGGGCAACTTATTTTTGACAAAACTATAGGCTATTTGCAGCCACTTTATGGTCTTTGGTCCGCAATCAACACCAAGCTGATTGAATTAAAGGTATGATTATTCTCCTAATGGATTTAATGTAAAGCTGTGTGGACAGTCTTACCTAAATACATTTCTGGTAATACCAATTTAAAATGGTTAGAAAAAGGTTTAAGATCAACAAAAGTAATTTTTAATTTAATTTAACTAAGTACTCATTATGTGTAGTTTTCTGCTTTCTTAGTAAGTCAGCTTGAGAACTCAAATGAAACTCAAGTGATTTCTGTGTGGGCAAGTTCCATTTGAAGCAGGGAGGGAACATTAGCGCTGGACAATCTACAAAACCACTTTCCTTTAATGTCCCCACAAAGGAAAGGTTTGGAAAAGACAAGACACCTTCTAGCATCGTCAGCATCATATTTATCTCATTTAAATGCACTGCTCCTTCTATTAAGATCTCTGCCCAGAATGTTTTGGGACACTTGCAACCAGAGCAGCTCCTGGGAAGGTCACTCTGCAGTAACTCAACAGACTGCTTCAGCTTCTCAGGACTTTTCCTGGATTGTTTGTCCATATAAAGGTTTAATAGTCAAATTGAGAGGTGATCTCTCTTCAGCTTAGACTATAGTGAGCATCTTTAAAGATCTTTAGAAGAGATCTTTAGATCCTTAGGATCCTTCCTTGCTGACCCAGTTGCATTTCAATATTTTGCATTACTAGACTGGAAAGCTAAACAGTCCTCACACTATGCCACTGGCAATTCCAGCTGGAACTTCGTGGGAAGATGGTGTACTTGAAGGAGTTTCCTAGATCACTTTTGGAAATGCAGGTGAAGCTATAGGTTGAACCTTACCAGTTTTACAACTTTGGGGTGAAGAATAACCACTGATGCCAACTATGTTACTGCAGGACCAGGAGAACTTGCCCAGCATCAAGTCTTTATTGTACTGTGCATTATGTACAATGACTGAACACAGACCCCAACCAGCCACTTCTTTTTAGCTACCTTGATAGGTACCTTGTAGGTACCTTGGGAGACATGCCTGAGTTAGCCAGACAGACATAAATACAGGAAGAAAATACATCTGTCCAAAGCCAGAGAGGAGGCCACTTATAGAAGTAGGGTTAGAATCCTGTCACCAAATTCCCACCTCAGTGTAGAGTCCTTAGGATTGACCCCCTCATTTCCAACCAGCATGAAATCGCGTATACCTTCTGTGACCTGTTATAGGCAGATAGGGATAAGGAATAAACACACCAAAGGTTTGTCTGTATTATATCTGACCTAAGATAAAAGTATGTTGAAAGGGTATGTGTTATTTTTGGTGATATATTTCAGCACTGGTGTCATCCATGGTTGGCAGAAGGAATCCTTTTTTCCTTTGGACACAGTAATATTTGTGAGTTCTGTGTGAGCATGAATCAGTCATTAGCGCTACTGTCCAAAGTAAATGAAGACTGCAATAGGTATTATTTGGATGGGCTAGAGGAGGATGTTCTTCAGCAGATGCTTATGAAGCCCATCTCTGATGGCAGTGGTGATGGGAGGAGAGCTTTAAGGCTGTTCATCTCTATCATTCAGAGTTAATGGCAATGCAGACAGTGAATTGTTAGCATGGGCTGAGCAACTCTTTCCCTTGCAGACCCTTCCAGCAGAGGCTGAGAGCAGAGGTCACTTTTTGGTTAGTAGCTGCAGGTGGATTCCTCTTCTCTGAATTTGTCCAGCCACTTCCTGAGCCTGCTTGTGTTAAGGTCAGATCCTTTCTGCTCAAGCCTGGCATTCCATCCTGTGCCCTGATCCTGAATGTTCTGATGCTGCTATTCTGCAGGGACACAAAGTTTCATTTCCCAGAGCTGCCATAGTAGCATTAACCTGGAAGGAGGGAAAAAAACCACCCCATGTTTAAATAGGGAGAAGGAGGAGCAAGAAACCTGGAGCTGGGGAAGCAACAAGATGATTTAACAACCAGCAGCTTTTTCCTATTTGGTGTTCCAGCGATTTTAGAAGCAGATGAAAACCACAGCATGCAGGTGATCAAATGGAGTGCTCGGCCTCCTAAATCAGCGCCGGGAAGAGGGACTAGCTGGCATTTGTCACGCCCGCCAATTTGGTTGCAGTGGAATTTGAACCACGCTGCTGGAGATATTAGACAATTTTCTTTCATCTGGTTGTGGGTCGTGTCACATGGCCACCATATGTGTTGTTCCCCGGCACGCACACATACACCTCTCACTCCACACAGCTGTCAAAACAAACATCAGCTGCCTTTCTTCAATCCAGGAGAGTTTCGGCTCTGGAAGCAGTAGAGACCCAAAGGCTTTCCTAACAGGATTTCACATCGCAGATTATCTTTAATCCAATTCATCTCTGACTGATACAGCTTTTGGAAGCCTGTGGCCCATCTGCAGAGTTTGCTAGATGGAAACTTCAGTCAGCTGCGCTGAAACCGCTTTCTCTGCTGGGCTGTAATAACAAGGAAAATCCTGTAATGATCTTCCTCAACCATGGAAGGGCTTTGTTGTGGTCATGAACAAATCTGAATTTATGGCAAGAGCATTAGATTGTATACAAGGAATAGATTTTGCTTGACCTCTGGAAGTCTTGCATATTAAATTGGGCTCTTCCCAGTTCTTCTAGAAATGAATACCAGAAAACCAGATCTTCTGTTTTAAAAGTAGTGCTTAGCCTCAGGATTGCCCCAAAGACCCGGAAAGCCCAAGGGAAAATGACCTGTCACAATGCAAAAGCTTAAAAAAAAGGTAAATCTTTCTAATCCCTCAGGACAAAGCTGGTTGCAAACTGCTGTCCTGTCCTAATAGCGCTAGAAAACAACCACTGCCACAGTACAGCACTGAGAGAAGGGGTGGGATGCTGGAAGATGCTGTTCTGATTCAGGCTGCTATGGGATGTAAAATGCAACAAACACTTTCTTTTTCTTTCTTTTTTTATCTTCTTCTCTCTCTCCTTTTTTCTTGTGAGGTGACAACCAGCTACATCAAGAAGAAACCTGACCCACAAAGTAAAACTACTGTGACTGGAAGTTTCCAGTCATGTAGATGGGGCCCTTAGTGACATGGTTTAGTGGTGGACTTGGCAGTGCTGGGGTAAAGATTGACTTGATATTTTTCAACCCCATTGATTCTATGATTCGATATTGCAGTCAAAGGAAGATGAGTAAGCTGGGCTGATGGATGAGGTAAGATGCTGCTGGGCAGAAACAAAAGTGATCCGTCTTTTAGTGTGGTGGCCACAGCAGCTCTGGCTTTAATGCACTGGCTGATTTCAGGAGCAGATTTTCTTTGGAGTTTGCTTCACTCCTTACTGGTGTTTCCAGACTGGATACTGGATTCCTCCTACTAACAGTGGACTTTTGAGCAGAACCACAGCAGTTGTAGGAGTGATGGAAAGGAGATTTAAACAGCACCAGTAAATGGCACACTCCCCTTTGCCTGAAGCCCCACCTCCTGTTTTTCTGCCGGGTATTTTAGGTAGGAGGCAGGAAAGACAGAAGCATTTGTCCTGAGACGCTACAGTCGCTTTCAGATCCAATAAAGGCCAGAATTTTCCTTATGTTTTTTATCTGTGTTGCCATTTAACATCGCCTGTTCCTTCTTTAACCACAATCCTCATGAAAACACCCATGCTTCCAAAAGCTTCTTGTTCCTTTATAGCCATGTTTTCATGCCACCCTTATCACCATAACATTTTAGGCTTCTGGTAAAATAGGGAAGACTTGTGACTATGACACTGTTTGTTCTCTTCATCTTCTTATGTGGGTAACTTATCCGAGAGCAGTGAACTGCTTGTTTTGAAAGGGATTTATTATACAAATGATGTATGTGGTTTGTGTGTGTGGGAGGGTGTATATATATGTGCTGATCTAAGTTTGTTTTAGAAGAGGCCCCCACTTCAAAACAACCCAAAACTGCTGACCTCCAAGATACGGTATGTAATCGATGGATTTCCTTGGGGTTCTGAAGTGATGAGGAATAGCTGGTCCTATGAAGCCTTTTCCTTGGCAGCAGGGCTGAACTCATGCTGCTTTATTTTGTATTACTACTGTTGTTGGTCTAAAAGTAAAGTGCACAAACCTTAGTCAAGCTGTAGTACTAGCTGTAGCGCTTAGACAAGCTCTAGTAGTATGAAAGGTGGTATACAAATCCATCCTAACTGGAAATAACTATCCAAATGAGCTGGAAAATACAATAGCAGCATCTACCTTTTGATTTGTTCATTATATTTTGACTTCAGAGATTTTCCTGCAAGCTATTATCGTATTTCTACTTGAATCTTAGTTTTCATTAGAATGAAATGAGATAGAAATAGGTAAAGCTAGCTGACATTTTAAAATGAAAATGTGGGGTTATTTAACAAAAATAATTCTGCCATAGCAAACAAATATTGGAAAATCAGAACAGTCACAAGGTAAGGAGAGAATAGCAGCATAAGTGAATTGTGCTAAGAATGTAAGGATTCGGTTTCTAACAACCACAGCATTTAGTCCACAAGAAGAACTTTTGGTGTGATTATTCATCCTGCTCCTTACAATCCCAGGGACTATGGGAGTCTTCCAGAGGGTACGTTTTCACTATATAGTAAATCACAGACAAGGTGGGCAATTACACTGGTACGGGAGGAGCAGAAACTCAGAGACATTAGAGGTGAGACATCTGAAAGTGCTCAAACAATGCCCCCTTTGAAAGATTCGACATCATCAGACTTAGGACAAGTAACATACCCTTTGAAGATACCACTTAAAAAGCTTTCCAAAATCTGTCAGTAATTTGAATCTCTTCTGCCCTATCTCAGACCACAGAATCCCCCCATTCACTCTAGAGCACTGTCAGCAACATACAAGCTACTTTCTCCCTCCCATTCACATGGCCATGACCCGCAGCATTACGGTCAGTGGGCAGTTACTGCACTCTAACAAGTCCAATAAGTGCTTTTTCAGAGCAAGGTTTAGGATTCTGAGCACCGGTTGGATGATGTTTCATCCTTTTGACACTGGGCAGCAGGAGAGGCCAGGGTGGTGGCTGGAGGATAGTGGGGCTGGTCCCTGCTGGCACAGAGGCCACTGGCTGACAGCCATTCAGAACCAATATCGTTGGCTTTGCGTAATTACCCCTTCCTTCCAGGGATATCTCCAAGCTGGAATGGCATGAGAAGCCTTCTTCCGCCAGCTGCCTCCCTCCCCCAGCCCATCGGAGGAGGGTTCTGCATTCTTTGGTTGCTAAAGTGGTGTGGGTCTGCATGTGTGCGGATATTCCTGTGCTAACAGATACGTTGAGAAAGGAACCTCCTGTTAAGTTAAAATACAACTGGGAGAGGCTTCCCCTCAAGATCGCATGTGTTTTCCTTAAGATAAGACTTAAGAGGGGTAATATCGTTCCCCACAAAAAGATTTTTCAGCTCTCATGACATCTGAAGCAAACAAATGTCCTGTGGCCTAGCATTGATAGATGCAACATTAAATGCAATCTGATATCCTCTCCAAGGCTAAAAGGAAAGAGCCTTCTCACATGATGTACCAGGAGACTTGTGATGAGGGAGTTTAGCTTTTCCAGCCCTGGGATTCATTCTGCTCCCTTCCATTAATGGAGGTTTGCTGATACGAAGGGAGTTGCACCACTGAGAACGCGAAGAGAATGAAGCTTTCTGTTGCGACAAGACCTGGAAGAATGGGAGATGAAAAATGTTCCCTGAAAGAATTGAAAATCTCCTTTAGATACAGAGAAATCGCTCCCATATCCGCCTTCTGCTCCTGTTCCCCTCACTGGAAGATACTAGTTCTCCACATCCATTTATCTCATGTCTTCATCTTAGTCTCTCAGTCACTTGCTACCAAGCTCGACTTGTTGCTTCTGTATGAGAGGAATGCCTCAGGCATAGATTCTTCTCTAGCTTCA
Organism: Psittacus erithacus; assembly: GCA_009867235.2. Taxonomy (NCBI): domain Eukaryota; kingdom Metazoa; phylum Chordata; class Aves; order Psittaciformes; family Psittacidae; genus Psittacus; species Psittacus erithacus. The sequence goes on along the minus strand of WYDI02026846.1, from coordinate 70,202 downwards.
GCTCATATCACTCCTGCATTTATAGATGTGGTCTCATGCCAATTCGTCTGTTTTCTTCTATATATGATGTGCTTGAAAATGGCCTTCAAATCCTAAAACATTGCTTGTACACTCTGCTCCCTGGACTGCTTTTGTTCCTATCACCACAAAGATTCTTCTGCTTTCCTGAGCTTTCCAATACCTGAAGTCTCTGTGACTCTGTTTTATTGGTTATCCAGACTCAAAGGACCATTGCATGATCAGCACTCTCAGACAACCTCCACAACTCTTCCTTCATCTAATCAAAGCACCATTCCTGGGAGAATCAGTACCTCTCCGGAAGGGTGATGTGTTACATGTTTAATTAAATGATAAACTCCTCACCATGTGAAGCCATTAAAGTGAAAAGTTTATATGGGGGTCAAAAAATTAGGCAAATTCATGGCAGAAAAATCCATCAGGTCATTTTAAACCCAAATCACTGCTCCAGAATTGCCTGAGTTTATTATTGCTGAACTTTGGAGAAATGTTTTAGAGAAGCAGGACTATCTTTGCTTTGCTCCTAGACAGCCTTGTAGCTCCCTGCACTTTGGTGCCCTGGGAGGAAGCTTGCACTGGTAGATTGTCATTAGGCCTGCCTGGCTGCAGATGTTCTATTCACCTGGAGTTTCCTTTCCACAATCCTGCCTGAATCCATCTTTCACTCTCTTTACTCCACTGACTTTCATTCTCCTTTACCAGCCTGTTGCAAGAACCTTCTTCTCTACAGCCTCCTTCCAGCTTTCTGTTTGCTTTCTCTCTCCCCCACACCGTGCTAGTAGCTGCGGGACAAAACAGTTACTTATCATGTAAATCTGCAAAACCTCTTAGGGTTCAACACGATTTACATAACAGAGGCCGTGCACCTTAAAGCAATACCAATCCCTCCGGGGGAGCTCACGGAGGAAGTTACTCATTTTGCGGTTCACTCCGTTTGCCCGATGATTTCACGTTTCATTCCACAGTCTGCTAACCTCTCCTTTGGAAATGGTGATGAAAATCTCGTGCAGTTCACTTTAACGTTCCTGGATCCTACTCCCTGCAGGTGACTTTTACTTTTCAGTCTGTTTGGCTACTCCTTTTCCCCGGGGCTTGGATTCCTCCCTCCCCACCAGCCAGTTGTGCAACACAGGCTGCAGTTATTGACAGTCTCCTTGCTCTGACTCACTCAGCGGCTGGATCCAGTGCTGAAGTGCAGGACACCCCTCGTTGTTTGCCAGGGAAGCCTCTCCTTTCCTACAATTGCAATGCCGCCGACGGAGGGCTGATAAAATCACCGCATTGTTCTCCCCTTGGATCCCTGAGGGCAGTGTTTAGGGGTGGAGCTTCTGAAGGTGTCTTTTACTAGCAAGCAAAGCAACTTAAATAAAACACCTATAGAAGCTTCAGCATAAAACTCAAATTCAGGCTTGCTCCACCGCACACCTTATTTTAGAGGCAATTAAACGTTTCCTGCTGTTCATGATGCTGGGAGTATAAGGAGAGGGGGTCCATCAGTTAAATATACACTTGAGACCTTTTTATTCCCTTCTCCTTTTGCTTTCCATTTTGTTTTTTTGCCTAACTTGGTTGAGGAGCTTTCTGGAACTGGGTTTCTTCTCTTTTCTCAGTGCACAGACTGGACCTCTGAGGTTTTCTCAGAGCAGCTAATACCTGTTGGTACATATATCAACAGGTATATAGGTAGTCAACCCTACAAGCTTTCAAAAGCTCAGCAGTTCTTAGTGGATATTCAGTTACATTTCTTTGTACAAATACAGTTCATTTCCTTCAGATAATCTGAAATAAATCATACTAATACCGATTTCAGTAACTATATTTAGGTCATCTTTCACCTGACAAATCTTGCAGCCAGAGGTATCTGCTGATTGTGTGCATGTTAGATCTATCAGAAAGTCTGCCAGAAATTCAGCTACTATAGTGATACTAAACACTGAAGAAGTGCAATAGAGCATTAGGTGATCATTTTGACAGTAGCCAGTTCATAGTGAAGATCTGGAACACATTGCTGGGGGAAGTTATGCTTGCTAAACACCTACAGGGATTCAAAGGATGACTGGAGAAGTCTATGGGGAAAAAAGTCTATCAAGGGCTATTAAATACAAAGCATCCAAGTCTGGCTCAGGAAGCCCTTGGAGGCTGTGGGGTTTCAGAATTGTTGTTATGTATTTTCTCTACTCTTACTCTTTTCACAAGACATTCATTGTTCCCATTTCTCTTCCCCTTAGAAATGTCATCAGACCATCCCAAAAAATAACTAAGAGCAATACTTTACAAAGGGTGTTTGAAGAAGAATAAACTGAGGAGAAACTAAACAATTATAGAGATAATAAATCAGAGAATGGGACAAAATGTAACAGAAAAAATCCCCGATTCTAAGAATGGAGCTGCAGAGAGGGACACTGAAGGGGACACACTTTATGCCGCACCAACCACTCCCTGAAGTCCAGCGAGCCACGGTAGCAATCTAGGACTGGAAACGGGTGGGACTTGTCACAAAACACTGGTCTGACAAGGCAGTGCTTCTCATACCCATCTTGCTGAGCTTATCTTCCCAAGTGTTTAATGAGACTCCAAACTTCAAACCCATTTGAGTGAAGGGGAAATGCATCTGTAGGACACTGGGATTGAATAACCTGCTTCAACTTGATAACTCCTAGGTTGGGTGTTGCCTTTTTATTTCTTTTCCTTTCTGCTTTTCGTAGAAGATCAGCTTTGTGGAAAACATCTTTTAATCTGATCTGAACATCTTTTCAAATGTAATTTGATTTTAGCTTTGTTAAGACTGACCTCATCCCATACTTGTCCAGCACTGTTGTTGATTTCAAGCCCCATTATCCTGACCGCATCCATATATGATTGCGCTACAGAACTCTCTCAGCCTACAGCAGGAACCTCATTAATGGCAGAAAAAGCCTATAAGCTTCCAGGGAGCCATTTTCACAAGAGATGTTTACCTAAAACTTATTATCTGCTTAATGTCTTTTTTGTCCATGCGTCTGTTGCCTGGGTTTGAAACCATAGCCCTGAATGTGTGTCTTTATGTGGTCCTTTTGATGTGTGCTGGTGCCCTGTGAGCCTCACCTCTTGCGAATGAAGGGATCTCTGCACCTGCACACCTAGCAGACCTGCTCAATAGGTGAGGCAAGTCAAAAAGAAAGCATTAGAAAAGGAAAGCATTGTAAATGCAGCTGGTTTATCCAGGCACTGTTTCAGTGACGTGGCTTTGCAGGCATCAGGGAGATGATTTAGCTGAAGACACCTACAGTTCTACTGCAAAGATGGGAGAAGGACATAACATTGGTTGTTGCATTCTATTGAGTGCATGACAGGAGCTGCATGTGTGAGAGCACTGAGGGATGCAGTTGGGTTACATTGGTTTGAAGGCAGTGGTGGACTGCGAGGGAAAAGAAGAGTGTGCTGCAGATGGATAAATCAGAAAAGCAAGTCTTTCTGCTTTCCCTTTCCATGCTTAAGGGTTTGCAGCTGAGACAAAGTGTGAAAACTTCTGATTGAGGCCAAAACAGAAAGAGTGGAATCAGGGAGGATGGTGGAAGAAGGAAGAGTCATCTCTTTTGAGGGATGTCAGAGCACAGGGGTTCCCAACATGGAGTCCCTGCAGTGAGCTAAGTTGGGACAAGTCTCCTGAGCCATAAATCTGAGATTGAATGGCTATAAAGTGTCTCTGGGTGTACCTGCTGCAGGAGAGGGTGATGTCCACATCCTGGTACTCATTTCCTCTCTGGGTACCTAAGAGGAGATGTACTCCCAGTTCACTACTGCTTTAAAAGTAGGATCCCTGTGCTGTTTCCCATTGTCCTCAGCCAACCCTCTAAGCAAAAAGGGATTGAGGTACTGAAGAGGACATGTAGGGACAGCCTACATGGGAAAGAACTAGAAGAAGCCAAATGAGAAATAGCTCTGGAAATTCAGCCAAGTTCCAGAGAAGTCCCTGGCAGAAGGTTTGATATTGACTCTGTTGGAAAAGTCTGAACATCCTGAAGAGCCTGAAAAAGTCATCGAGAATATCTTGGTACAGAGCAAGGGGGCAAAATGAAAGATGCATCACTCTGTGGTCACCTCATCAAAGAGCTTTCAAAGGCCTCTAGCCTTAGTTGCACTTCCAAACCTGAAACAGAGATTGGGGCCTCTGTATATTTGGAGTTTGTGCAAGAGGGAGAGTCTCTGCCTTGCAGATCCATTACATGGAGACTGAACTTTTGAATGAGGGCTGAGGAAAGGTCAGCCCAGTGCCAGGAAAGCCTCAGCCCACAAGCAGGAGCAGAATCAAGCACTCTCCTGGGATGAGCTAGATGATGCAACAGGGACCTCTGTGAGGATCTTGAAATTGAATCCCAGGGACCTTAGCTCATCAGCCTTAGAAGAAATACTTCTGTTGGAAGGCTCCGCATTTAATTGCTGGGGAAACTTGATCAGAGCAGAAGGAAGATTCCCAGCCTCTGGCTAAGCTGTTGGCTTTACTCAGTGGTTTCTATCAACCACTGTGCTTCTCAGAAAGTTCTTTTCAGGTGCATCTTCCCTGAAAGATAAATGCCTCTGTACAGATTACAGTGCTGTGAATCAACTGCCCCCTGAGGCTGAACAACTGATCCCTTAGGCCATGTGTGCAGGATGCAAACCATTTTATAAAGCAGGAAGCAAAGAAGATTTGCCACACAAGACAGTTGGAAAACATATTATTTAAGGAATAATCTAATCTCTTACTTAAGGAACAGAAACAGGGCAGTAGTACAGACCTAATTCTGTCCTAGGCAGTAAGAAATAGTCCTAGAAAGACACCCAAATTCCAGTTACTGCAGGAATCTGGGGCTTAATCCAACTTCACTAAAGTTGATGAGAAACTTGTGAAGGTTGCATCCTCCATGCTGCAAGAAGCAAAGAGACATTTGAAAGATGGGAGACAAGGGGGAGTAAAGGTTGCTGAAAATAAGACGAGCCTGGAACTGAGAGATTCACAGAAGGAAGCAGTTTTGAAACCCGGGGAGACTTGGAGGGTTTGGAATTGAGGATACTAGTTTGGACAGTTACCAAGAGAGAGGAACTGCCTCAATATTTTGATCCTAATCTTGCTTCCGAGTGTGGTGTTCCTGCCCTCCCTTTCCCAAATTTATTTAGGTTTACTGAGAATGACTTCCTAGATCCTATCTCTTTAACTAGCTACATCCATGTTTGTGCAATGGTAATTCCCTATGCAGCAATCTCTGTCATATTTCAGTCTTGGTAGGCACTTCAGATGCCCTGCATCATGGGGTGCAACAGTGCTGGTGTGGGACTGCCTGAGCTCCTGTGACCCTGTCAGATGTGGAAATGAGCTCTGAAAAGGGCATGGGCTGGAAGATGGGAGCAGATGTGTTAGATGATATCTAGAGTTCACTCCCAGATTAAATAAACCATTGTGATAATACACCAGGACAGTGGTTATGGCAGACAGCACACTGCTCACATGACAGTGAGTCACACAGTGGGTTTGTTTTCTTCCCGTTCATTTACGTCTCATTTATCACTGTTGGTGGGTAAATAGTGAAATGGGTTTCTCAGAGTGTGATCTTTACAGAAGCAACTGAAACACTTCCCCTGGAGAGCACTGATTTGAGACAATTGGGTCTAGAAGGGAAGAAAATACCCTTTTAGAAGTTCTTTGGGTGAAAATTGCAGATTCAATTACACCAAGCTGTAAATTAATTTAATTCCCTGATGGAGAAGGAGAAAAAAAGGAAGTTAGAACAGTTGTTTTTGATGGCTTCCAAATTTGACTTTCCCATGCGAAGAGACTTTTTGTGTCACAGATTATGTTTTGTTTCTTGCTTGAACTCTTGAAATGGAAAAGAAAATGTTTTAGTTGATTTTCTCCCCATTTCATGTGATATTTGAGACAGAAATTTTGGATCCAATCGGTATTTTATTTTAACATTTAATTTGGAATTGGCAGGAAATTCAAACATCATTCCAACAGTTCACATTAGAATTCAAACTGTATATTCCCATGGAGCTCCAACTCCTCAACCCAGGAGTCCCCAGCCCTCGGCGCAGTTTTGGGGAAAGACAGAATAAGCACCTGGCCAGTGCGGTGAAAAATGAGTGTCTGGTGCCCTCTATGGGTCCACACAAAACGATGGGCCCGAGTCTGACCCCCCTATTTCAGCTTTCATGCCTGAAACCTGATTTAGGACATTCTGAAATGAGGAGATTTCCCTTCGGACCAAGACAACGGCGATGGATAACTTGGAAGTTATTCAAAATCTGAGCTTTAAAAATGTAATGTGTCCTTTGCCCGGAAAGGAGGAGTATGGGATTGGGGCTTTTTGGGAAGACAAGAGCTGAAATTAAAAGAAAGAGAAAAGATTATTGTCTCTTTATCACATCTAATATGGGAATGCTATAGGTCACTCCCAGGGAAACAAGGCAGAAAAGATGTTTCCCTTAAACTAGACCTGCATTGCACTTGAAGATGCAAAGTCTCTATATCTGCATACCTAAGCTGGCTTAACGTACTCAGTTGGAGCAGTACTAGGGACCAAGCTGGATGTTTGCACAGCCTCTTCCCAGCCTTTCTTAGTTAGCAACTGGAGTCAACGTGTCTAAGCTGGCTGCAGTGTTGCTAGCTCCCCAAGAGATGCTTCAGCCTGACAGGTCAGGAGCAGCCCCCATGTTCAGTGAAATGCTGGAGGTGGAGAGGTGCTAAGGGACTCCTAGGGGCTTTTTGCAAGCCAATTTACAAAGGTGCCAGGAATAACATGCAGTGCTGGCTGGGATGAGAGCAGTTTTTTGTGCTGAGACTTCCTGTGCAGTGCTGATAAAATAAACTCTACTTACCTTTCCCTGCGACTCCCCACTTACATGGCTTGTTGCGAGGTTCATCTCTCTCACCCCTTCTTTCTCATTTATTTCTTGCAGTGAATATGAAGCTGGCACAGGAAACTGCATTGACACACTTGAAAACTGAAGGTCTCTATGCTCAGACCTGGCAAAGCCCAAATTTCAAGTAAGTCTCAAATCCCCCTTCAGCTTTTGAGTCGTGCTCAGAGAAGTCTCTCAATGGGGATCTAAAACCTGTGCATCTCAGTGGTACCCAGACTCTCTCAAGGTTTGTGGAACAATCAGGTTATTCCAAGATGTGGCTGTGGAAAGATAATGAGTAGGAGATCAGGGGCTGAGTGTGGACTTGAACTCTGGCAGGAGAAGGGACAAGACAGCAGTGGTGGTGGGACCAGTGTCCCAGGAAGGCAGAGGTTTCCCATGGTGGCTGCTGAGTGAGTTGTCATAACCTGACTGCTACACCCTGCCTCTCAGAGGAGAGTGAGTGACCCAAATCCCCCAGCTTTTGATGACATCTAAGCTCTGTCAGCATGTGGCAATTGCACTGAATTTCAGTGGCTGCAGCCCATCTCCATGTTGCCAGCAGCAACTTCCCATCATCCTGTGCTTTGCCAGCACCAGTCCTGAATGGAAGAGATTGTATATTCACCTAGAATTGAATTTTTTTCTTTGACAGAAAGCAAGAGAGGTGCATATAGAGTCAAATTTACAGGGCCTGATTGATTTGAAAAGAGAGGGAAGGAAAAAAATTCTTAGGTGCGGTTTACCTTGTAAAGTATGTGTTTCCCTGCTGGTAAGGTATGTATATGAGTTTCCCTCCAATTCAAAGCAAGCTCTGTTCATCTCTTAAGCTCCTGTGTTGCCAGGATGGGCATTTTATGAGGGACCAATCTATTCTGCCAGTGGAAGCAAGGAAGAGTGAGGTTGCAATGTGCAGCTGACCAGAGACATTTCCCTGCCGCCGGTTATTGGGTCAGATGGTGTGGCTTATTGCTACGTTTCTTTAGTGGTGCAGAGACCTTAATGCCAGAAATGGTTTGCAAATGATTTAATCAGATCCCTTGTGTGTCACTGACTGATGGATCTCACTTTGTGCTGACCTGAGTCATATGAGAATTCAGCACTTCCCCTGGCAGTTTGTCCTAAAATTAATCATCCTGTCTGTTCAAAATGTGTCTTTATTTCTCAGTTTCTGGCTCTGCCTTTCAGGCACAGACTATAACTCTGTCTTTCTCTGCTGGCTGAAAGAGTCCATTCACCTGTGGTGTTTTCACTGAGCGAAGTATTTCTATTTCTTCTCATCAACTTGTCTCTGTCCGTTTTGATAACCAAGCAAGCTGGAAGTTAATTGCTAAGAAGTGTTTTGTGTATCACTTTACTTCTTGCATTGTGTTTGTGCCTCCAGAAAAAATCTCTCTCCAAACTTTGGTATGTATTTGAATTATTCATACAAGAACTGGCCTTGGTGTTGTACCAAGAAAACCACCTGCGTATATAGCTGCCTGTTCCTCTGTTGATCTAGTCGAGTGAAGGTCATATATTTAGTTGCTTTCCATTCTATCAGTGAGTCCTCTCTACTGTCTTCTGCAGGTCTAAAATAACTAAGCTTTGCCTAAAACATTCCTTTATCGATATGTTATAATGCCAGTTTGCACGTAGAATGTTGTATTCTGTACAGACACAGTCAGATTCAGATTACATTTACATTTACAGTCAGATGGATTTTTCACATTACATTTTCCAACCCTCTCTCCAGCTGATATCAGGTTTGCATATCTAACTCTATTTTCCATAACACTTTCTTGCTGGCATTGGCTTTACTTTCCGCTTTCCATTCTTTCTTTGCCTTTCAGCTGAATTGTCTATCAACTTTTCCATTTTTTTTGCCTGCGCTGGTTTCAGGCTGCCTGGATTCAAATTGGCAGGGTAAAAATGCTCTTTCTTTTGCAGACTCATGCTGTATTTCCCACGTATCAGTCCTTTAGTATTTTCCAGCTTTTTAGGACATGCTAATCATCTGACATTTGCATAAATCTGTGGAAGTTTGTATGTGCACACAGACCAGTCTGTCTAAGGTGAAACATCCTTCTCCTGTAGCTATCCTCCATTATAAGTATTCCAAACCCAGAACTAAACTACTTGCTGAATGGTTTTGTTTTTCTCAGTTGTCTCTTATCAGAAACTTTACACTCTCCAGTTAGTAACAGGCAGCTGTAGTTGCTAGAATTTCTGTTATGACATTCTTGCTTGAGCATTTGCCTTTGGCTTTCACTCTGCCAGCAGTAATTATCCTGATGTCGTTTGCTTCCTTTATCAGTTACCTGCAGTTCATAGCTTCTAACTGATCTTTAATGCTATCTATTCCTTTTTTACAAAAATGGATTCATGTAGCTTTTCCTACTGCTGCTGTCTTTGTGTCTGGGTTCGGCTTGTAGCCAAAGCTGTCCTTGTTCCTTGATTGGGAAATTAGTGGCTTATTAAAATAGAAATAAATAAAGAGGAGGTGATTAATGATGCAAAAATTGGCTGAAATAGTGATCCCCTTGAAAACAAATCCAGTTCCAAGAAAAATATGTGAAGTCAGGTCAGAAAGACCCAGCATCAATAGCTGTGCTGGGGGAACATGAACGTACAGTGATAAGAAGTTATTATGCATCCTGGGATGTTTAGGGAATAGCTTAATGAACTTTAGCCTTTGATGGGAGGTAATGAAAGAGCAGAGGACAGCAGCACAGACCATGTTCAAGTTCAGAGAAAGATTTGTTGATGTTGCAATTGCTTTTCTTTTCAAGTGATGTAGTCTGGGGCTGCCATACCCAAAGTTGATCTTCTTGTCAGATTGGATTTTTACTTCCATTTTAATCATGAAAATCAGCAGTGTAGGTATATAAAAAGTTAATGTTGCCTGGAAAACCTGTATTTTTTTGACACATTACTTCTATTTTAGGGAAATATATAATCACAGTGTCCTGTAATGAAGCCTACTTAGGCAATCAAAGCAAAGTTTCTATAGCACTGGCCCAGGGCAGGTAGGAACAGCCAAATGGGCCTTCAAATGCCTTCTGCACATGGAACTATAGAAGGCTCATGCAAAGAGGAGAGCCCCAAGCTCTGATCTCATTCACTCTGATGTGAATGCACCGTAACTCCACTGGACTCAGCGCTGGCTATTAGTCATGTAAACAACAAAGTTAACTCAATTAATCTTATTTCTTTTCTTGCTCTTCTCTGAACTGCCTCCAGTTTGTCAATACTCAGTGTTTGGCTCCATGTGTTGGGTACAGCCACAACAGAGGAACTTTACCTCTTTGCTCTGTAAGATGATGCCTTTTGTATGTGCAGCCTCAAAACTTTAGTTATGGAGGGGGTTTTTTGCATCCCATTTTATATGGCAGAATGATGTATCCAGAAACACCCCTGTTTCCACCAGCCTTGCTGCTGCATAAGCTTCCTTTTGCTAGTAAATAGATTGGTTTCAGATTTAATTTCTCCACAATGCTCTTGCTTGCTTGCTTGCTTCTCTCCCTTTAGTATTATCTGTTTTAGTAACCTGTTTCTAACTTTATCAGCCATCATCCTATCTCCCCGTTAAAGATTGTCTTCTGTCCTAGCCAAGGTTGTCAGCATTGTGCCCCATGGTTAATGGTCTGCCCTAAGCAGGGGTTGATAGTGTTTTTTCAGAGTCCTTTGACTCTTTACCTGATTAGAGTGGGCTGTCAGAGATGGCTTTGAACTTGCAGAGCAGAGGAGGATTTGGCAAAACTCTGGGATCTCAGTTGTGGAAATCTCCTCATGCCCTTCTGTACCAGCCAAGACTCGGAGGCATTGCCTGAAGAACTAACTAGAGCGCTTGCCATGACAACTAATAAATTGTCCCATCTTTTCAGGCATACAAAGGAGTAATGACAACTGTGTTGTAGACATTTGCTTTTGTGTGAAGTCTGGTGTTGCCTTCATTCAGACACGCTGCATTAATCTCCCCAGGGCTACCCTGGCCTGTGCTCAGCAGTCATGCCTTTCCAAGACTGTGCATTGCCAGGATAGCCAAGTTTCTTTACCAATGTCACTACTACATTGTCTTTGCCTTTATATGCAAGGCACTTTTCTTTCCTAATGCTGGCATCTGGCCTACTTAAGCAGCTAGCAATGATCAGAGTATTTCTGAGCGTCTGTATAGCCAACAAATAATTGCTAGAAAATGACACATTGCAGGCCAGCAGCTCTGCTGGTTTCTGCCATGAGAGCCCCATGAGAATGGCCATAATGGACCAGACAGCAGTTCCATCACACTCAGAATCTTATTTCCAGTCATGGCTGAGAGTAAGGAATTAGCAAAGGGTATGAGAAAAGGCTAAGTGCATACTGTAGCTCTCCCTCATGCATTCCTGACCTCTAATTGTTATCATTTTGAACATGTTAGGCAGTCACAGGCTTGTGGCATCCTCAGTGGATTTCTATTCCATGAACTTGTTCACTCTCCCCTTTAATCTGTGTAAATTCCTAGTGTCCACAGTGCCTTGTAGCCACAGGTTTAGCAGCAGATCTGCCTGGTGTATGCAGAGACACCTTTATTTTTCATTTTTGTCTTTATTGACATTTACTATCCTTTAGTGTTTGTAGTGTTGTACTCCATGGATAACAAGTCAGATTGACACACCAATGATGTGGAACTGCAGAAATCTACTCTGGAGTGTCAGTGTTTACTTCCCAGCTCACCCACGCAGTATAAAAGACTCTGACTTCATATTTGCTAATTGAGATTTGCCAGCTATAGCAGTTCTGCAAGAAACTTGTGTAGCACTGCTGTAGTGACTACAGTCATAACCTAGGAGTTATCTAATTCTCAGGTCTGAGGTATTCCTCAGGTATTCACACTGCCTTCTTGGCTGATTCTCTGCAATGTGCATACCATCATTCTGCAAGGGAATAGATCTGGAATGTTCCTCAGAGTTGTTCTGAAACAACTGCACAGGGCATCATCTTCTTTCTTTTATGTAATCTTGAGAACACTGTAATTCCCTTTCAAAAAAACAAGGGGAAATGAATGGGAATTGTGCATATTCTGTTAAATATTTCCTTGGTTGAAGTGTTCATAGCAGGAGATGTGAGTTATAAGTATTATACTGTTTTCAGAAGATTTTCATTAGCAATTCACTGAATCAGTTCCTGAGTTATCTTTAAAGAGAGTAGCAGATATTTACCTTTGCTATGTATACGCTAGTGGACCTCTGCCAAGCTATATCAACTGGGAATCTAGGCTAACTCTTCTTACCTTCTGGTGTCACTTACTTATGTCCTTGAATGAATAAATAGGTCAGTCTTGCCTTTTTGCAAGGAGAAAACATGAACTTTTGTTATATAGCCCATAGAGATGATATATTGGTCCATTTAATAAGCATTCACAAACGGTTCAAAGAAATGCAGTACAGCAGTAGGCGGATTGACATATATCTCCAAATTCCACCAAATGACAATGAAGATACATCTGTATGAGGGTCATGGAACCGTAGCTTCTTCTAGTTTAGCTAAATATGTCTGCTGGTAATCGACTTGTGGATCATGAAACTCAGTCCACGGTACACTAACTATCTTATTGACTTTCACGATCACAGTGTAGGTATGTGTGTGTGCAGAACAGCTCTTTATAATTCTTCTAGAAAGAAATAGTTAATTTAATGAATCGTCTTCTTCATAGGCAGAATCCTCATGGTTTGCTCAGATGTCATCTTCAGTCCTGAAGATTTTGTTTGTTCACTCAGCTGGATTGCCTCTAGCAGTGCAATATTTGAAATGTGAGCTGTGCTGTGATAAGCACATGATGTCACTTCCCTGATTAAAGGACTGTAGCTCTCAAGATCTGGTTTCTGAGTGCGTAATACTCTTAACATTCACTTTTAAGGTCAAAGCCTGAGCTGGTATAAACTGACGAGGCCATGTTATCTTAAACATATAGTAGACAGGATATACCGGATAAATACAGCACTGTCAACTAAAATAACAATAGTTCCATGAGTTTTAGGCCTCCTTTTAGTCCACAACACTAGTCCAACATTTTGCTGTGATTTTTTCCAAACCCATATGGGTCTCATTTTCTTCTCACATATACTGCTAACCTAGAGATGCAGCACCACTGAGTTCAGTGGAGTCATGTTTTGATTTAAACAGGTGTCAGATCTCAGTCTAGCAAAACTTAAGCATGTGCTTAAGTTGAAAGCAGGAATGTGCTAGTACAATGGATTCTGACCTTGAAAACATTCTCTGTCTACCTGGATGCTTACTATCACGAATGCGAATCAGGAAAATAATCACTTTGTTTCGGCCACTGAAGAAATTGCTCTAAAATCATTGCCATCGATCCACAAGGAAAACAGTTGTTTCACAAAACAATGTTAATATTTGGGGTTAATACAAACTGTTTTGGTTTGGTTTGGTTATTTAATTCTCTTCATGAAGGAAGAAAAAGACTCAACCTGAGTCATTATTTGAATGGCATGTTTCACCTTTTTTTATCTTTTGGAAATGACATTTCAGTTTGAATTTTAATGAATCTTATAATCTTAAAAATCATGTTTCTCTCCCTCTCTGGCAAATTAATTTACTGTTTGCTACCAGAAATGACTGATTGTCATAGTAAGATTTGAAACGTAGTTGGGTAGTGCAATATGACCCAGCTAGAACAGAATACTACTAATGAGGGTTCTCTACTGAGTATCTCTGGAAAGTTCAAAAATACCTACCCAAAACCTGTCTTTTGTTGGGAATTTATAAATTAAGCATACAAATTATGTCTTCCTTTTAGTTAATTCAAGAGCTTCCTGTGTGCAGAGTGCAGGCTTGAGGTATTTGGTGATTTGGTCTCCACATACCATTATCAAAACCTTTGAGCCAATATAAATGTAATATACTGAACAAATATGAAATAGAGTAATTACATAAATCCATAAAGCATAGTTGAATTCCAGTGTAAATTTCAGAACTGAGGTGGATCTTCTTGCCGTATTGGACAGAAGATCTGTTAGACAGGGAAAAAAAGTAATTTTTAGCTTCTCCTTTTCCTGGAAAATATACTTAAGAAAACAAAAAATCCTAAAAAATGCTTTCAGTGTATCTAAAATTTAAACATGAATGGTTTTATGAGGTGGGCTTTTTTAAATCTTTTATTTGTGGACTTTCTCTGTGGAGAAAGATGAAATGGTTTCATTAAGTTTGGCATTCTTTTGGGTGGGGAAGGTTGGGTTCAAGCTAGTGGCAGCAGCCTGCTGTTCTACAAAGCTCTCTATAAAGGTCAGCTTTCTCAGTTGGCTCTCCACTGGCAAGGTGTTTTGTCCACACCCAGAAGGATCTGAGAGGTACCCTTGTTGAAGCAAGCCAAACAAGCAATAAAGGCTAATTTGCTCAAGTGCCATGTACTTGCACTTGTATTGGTAGGAGACATTTGTACCAACAATTTTATGATCATACCAACAGAGAGGATAAATTCTCCAAATTCTTCATCTATCTTGGCTTAGGCTGCCTTATTGCTTGCTTTAGAAACTTCTATAGGTTATATACCACAATGTTCAGGGATCCTTCTTTCAAACCAGTAGTTGACGGGCATTTGCGTATGCAAATCCTTTTCATGTGGAAACTCAAGGATTTCTACATGTGATACGTAGGTACAGGAATATCAAATTGTCTCTGCAAATCCTTGTTTCAGCTAGTCTGTTGCCAGCTATTGTACTGCACTGAGCAATACTTCATGCTATTCTGACTGTCTAACAAAACAGCTTAGGCTGAGCCCTTTTGATAAAGGTGTTGATGAAAGTGTTAGAAGCATGTTCAGCCCCCAGATTCATCACCAGAAATTTCATAACATTGATCTGCTGGTTTATAGTCATGACCATAAATCTATAGAGAAAGTGAAATGAAAGCCCCTGCTCTGGAAGAAGCTGAACACCCTCAAATCATGACCATCACTAAGGTTTCACCCTGAGCTCTCAGGGAGAGGAAGCTCCTAGTGTCCCATAGCATTTTGGTGTGGGATGAAATACAAGGAAAGACAATTCACATGCCTCAAACATGTTACCACATTTAGAGAGCTGTTTACATAGGTGCTGTCTTTAGCCACTGAAGACAGAAATGTTAAAGTTTAAATATTTACCACTGCTTACTGGAGCTCTCTACTAGGAGGATAAGAAGGGAGACTGTAGAGCTATTACATTAGGGATCACCTTTTGCTGATGAGAATATCCCCTGTAGTTTAAAAGGTTCCCCCAAATTACTAACGTGAAGCCTTTCTGTTTTACTGTGGCAGATGTGTTTTTATGCTTCTAGAAGACAATTCACTAACTGAGAGATGGAGAACAGATGCCTGAGAGTCACTGGCATGCTGTAGGAGCCAGGTCTGACATGTCCTTGAAGCAGGACATCCTGATGCAATACTAACCCCTGTGCTCCACATGCTGGGGAGCAGTCCCCAGCTGGCAGTCAATAGGTGGGCACAGAAGCAACCACAAGCATCACTATGTCTGTGTAGACTTCTTTGCCAACTCCTGTGAACACAGCTGTGCTCATTTGGCCTCAGAAGTCCTCTTTTACATGCGGCAATTCAGATTACAGGAGGTGGGAAAGGAGTGGATATTGTATTTGTGTACTTTGTGTACAGTCACAAGGCAGGATGGATTTTGGTTTTCATACTGCAGCCCTTGTTGTATAAACATCTAGCAACAGACATGTTCCTGCTTCCATCTCTTATAGTCCAAATAAGACAAGACAAAGAACATTTTCAGGGGAGGCTTGATGCTGTTAAGCAGCTTTGAGACCTTCTGGTTGCTTTCTGCCACCCTTGACTTGTTGGCAAGCCCACGGTGTCTGCTCTTTACCTTTGGTCTCCTCCCCAGGAAAGGCAAGAAGGCAGCTCCATATGCCAGGCATTAACCTGGGAACCTGACCTGAGGAAAACATGTCCCATTTGTGCAGTTCAGTGTAAGAGAAAAACATCTGTCTGTCATGTCACGCGAGATAAGGTGATTTGTGAGTCCATTTACCTCAGGTGGATTCAATTTTTGGTCTTGGAAGGAACCCAAGCCAGAGAAAGCTGTCTGCATACTGTGCTGTCCAGCCTGCAGAGCACGCACAGAGCAACTGGCTGCTGGAGAGATCCTGTCTCCTGGATGCTCTCTGTAGCTGCTTTGAGACCCCCACCTTCCTCTCATCACTAACAATAACCAGATACCCCTGTTTGCCTGCAGTATCTAAAAGAGGAGACCTCAATTAGACTGAATGCTTCCCATTATTTAGGCTGATATGGAAGTTTATGTTTCAACCTCCTGATTAATCTGTGTAATATGTTGCTTCTCATTATGTGTTTGTTGTTTTGTTTCGTTTTAATCTGCAAAACTTCTGTGATAGTGCTCTGTTTTAAGGGAAGCTATAGGGAAAAAGTGAGTCAGAGTAAGAGCACTTCCAATCCCAGCCTCACACACGGTAACCAGACAGGGATGAAGTGCTGCCATATACTGTTGATGGCCAGAAGACCTTGCAGGTGAAGTTTTCAAGTGCGCCTTGCTCCCTGCTTTGGCCTGACTTGGCTTCTGTGGAAGCCAATGATAGTTTTATCACTGACTTCATGCCAGCAGAGTTAGGCAGCTCTGTGGAACAGCTCAGGCTCATAATCTCAAAATGTGAGATTTTGGACTGTGGTTGATAGTGAAGCACTTGTGTTCTCTCACATCCTGACCCAGGGTTTCTTGAAGAGTAATAGGAATACAAGGAGGCAAGGGGAATATGGTGTTGCCGGAGGCAGCCAAACATCTCCTCTGGAGGATGCGCTTTAGGTCAGAGATGTGCTGGGGACTCACTGTGAAGGGTACTGAGAAGCAGAAGCAGGAATAAATGTCTGTGACTGTACATAAAATCTGAATTCCTCTACCCAGAAAGGAGTTCTTAAAACAGGAACCTGTAGTCCTCAGCACCTGAATTCATCTAGACAGCTTTCCTTCCATTCCTTACTGGCCTGGCTTGCCATGGCGAAAGAAGACAAGTGAAAGAGGAGTACAGAATATGATATTTATGATTTTAGAAACTTTAAATGTCAAGATGCTTAGGCAATTTAGGCAATCAACAAGACAAAATGATGTGGGAAGAAACGTACTCAAAGACTGTTCCAGTTGAAGATACATCTCCAAACAAAGGCAAATAAGACTGGAGATACAATTTAGTGCAACCTTCCCCAGGCACAGCCAGGTAGTAAAAAGGGACAGGCTACACTTTCAGATGAGTAATATCCTCTATTTAATTAATCCTTTTTAGTAAGAATATATGTTCAAGCCTTCAGCCTGCCTTATGCACTTGGGTGCTCAAGATGTCCTTGTTCATCCACAGTTGGTATCAATACAAGGCGAGACGGGAATAAAGCAAGAGCATAGCTGGGGGGGAAAGGAGGCAAAATATGGAAATGAAGAAATACAAGAGTGCTGCATCTCTGCTAAGTGGGTGGAAAAATAGGAAATCTGGGAAAATGCCACCTCTAGCAGGATCTTTCGGACCAAAGAAAGAGCAGGAACAGCCTTCTCCATTTTCCACCTACATATCATTTGCAGAAAAAGTTGCTGTAACAAGGACAGAAAGCAGCCTTAGATTAAGCGGACATTGACTTCTTCTGCCTTGCATAGGATTTTGGCCAGGGCTGAAGTCATTCTGTCTGAATCAAAGGCAGGTATGAGGTCAATCTCAGTCTCAAGCTAGAACCCCACTGGAATCTCTTAAAGACACTGCTACTAATGGGAACTCTCTGCAGTAAGAACCATACATGCAGGCTTGCGCAGGCTCAGACTGTCAGCGCAAGGTGCGAGGAAGAAGGGAATTTGGCCGTACTTTCCTACTGTTATTGCTACAGCAATAATAACTTCAGTTACATTCGATCATGGTAATGTTTTAATATAATTAATGAGTGAAGATCTGTGATTATGTAAAATTTGCATTGTTAATTACAGTAAGATGTTTTAGTGCCAATGAGACATTTTACCAGAGGGCCTTTTGTTTTTCCTTGTTATTACACAGAGGAAAAGGAAAGCCCCGTTTCTAACTTAGAGAATAGAGACGTAGAAAGAAGGGCTAGCAAAAAGGCATTTGAAAGTTTATTTCAAATGCAGGCTCAGTTATCATCCCTCCATCAAAAGGATCTCAGAATTTCTTTAAACTGCTGGCAACTACCCCAAGACTTACCTTTGCTGTAGGCATTATTAAGCCCTTGAGAAGCTAAGGTGCAGGCAGTGGGTGAGTTTTCACTCAAGGTTATTCTGTGTGGCAGGAGCGGGGATAGGCATACTATTCTGTACATGCTACATGCTTTGGAGAAGCATTTGGCTACCATGGTAATGCATCTGGGAGGAGACAGAGGCAGGATATGTGTGAGCTTCATCAGAAGGATCCCAGCATCATGGAACCACAGGCAGCACAAAACAAATTCTCAATCCAACATAAAAAGCAATAAATACTGAATCATGAAGTTGTCTTGCATTAATATCACATTGTTGCCTCCCATGTGTTCACTCCTTGTATCATTCATTCTGATTTGTCTGAGCTTATCAGGGTTTGATTTTTGACGATTTTTTCCCTCTGTATTTCCCAAACATGATTGAACATATTTGTGCAATGATCATAGATGTGACAGTGGGAAACTACTATGGTCACAGTGGTACCACAAACACAGGCAAGTTCAGATAGACATCGATGGCTTTGATTTCAGGTCATTAACATCAGCAGCCCTGATTTCTATGGAACTGGGCAACCTGGAAAGCAGGCACCTCAGCTTCTAGTGGCTGGGAAATTTACTTGGCTTTTACTTTTCATGAGAAAGCATGAGAAAATGTTCATCTCTGTCCAGATCCCCTGTAAAAATCTCAGAGGTAAAGGAAGCGGTGCCAGAGCTGAAACATCTTCAAAGCTGAAATGTATGTTTGAAGTTTTAAAAAAATCACAAAGCCCTACATTCAGACCCTGGTTTTCAATAAAAACACTTACTAAAGTATGTTCTTTTTTGCAAGTATTTAAAGAAAACCTGTGTGTTTGCAATGAAAAATGACACCAAGTTCCAGGCAAAATTTGAAGCCACTTCTGATAGCTGGGAGGTGAGAGTCTTTACAAGGTCAACAGAAGATCATGTGGCCACTGCTGGAAGAGACTTGGGCTACCCTAGTTCTCAAGCATACAATGCCTTCATCAGAAGAGAGCAATCTGTCACAAGGGAAGATGTAGGGTGAACATCCCATTGCACTAGCATAATATTACCTCCCCTCCCCGAGAATGTATTGTTTTGCTAACGATGTGCCTGAAATAATTAGCATTTTCAATGTAGAAAGTGCTCATATGTGTGTCCAATCCAGCAAAAGTAGCTTTTCTGGGAATAAATAATTAAAAAAATCTGTTTTTTAGAAGGGTTTCACATTTTGGGTTATGCATGACACTTGCCTTAAACCACTCCCAAGCACTAACATATGCTGAAAGCAGTTGCTTTACAGCCCTCTCCTGTGTCTTCATTGCCCACATAACACCATGCTTTGTGAGCTGTGCAAAAGCTTCAGCAGTTGGGGCAGCAGCACAGATCCAGTGCTGTGATGTTTTGTGTTCACCTGCAGACTGCAGAACATCCTGTACTTACTTTCCAAGGTATCAACCTGCTAAAGAACAGCTTTGCCTCTGCACATTCTGAATGGTGGAGGCTGAAACCTGCCCACAAC
This sequence comes from Psittacus erithacus, assembly GCA_009867235.2. NCBI lineage: Eukaryota > Metazoa > Chordata > Aves > Psittaciformes > Psittacidae > Psittacus > Psittacus erithacus. The sequence continues at coordinate 50,628 of WYDI02026846.1, read as the reverse complement.
ATGTGGAGGGTGAAGTAAGTCGTCCCAGAGTAATTCAGCTCTTTGGCTGCCTTCAGGGGGGTGTTGAGAATGGGAATTAATCTTGCTTTGCCTCCAAATGGGCTCCCCACCCATGCTCCTAACTGACAACTCAACTTGAAAGAGTTCACCCGCAGGAAGCTATGAGACTGATGATCATTCTTGTGGCTTATGCACTGATACAAAAATGTTTCATTTCAAAAAGGAGAGAAAAAAAAAAAGCTGTGGTAATTTCTATAATCACTTTTTCTTCCTCTTGAATAAACTTGGGCAGCATCCCAACGAAGGTGGTTGACTGTGTTGGATAATTAAAGGATAGATCTTTTTCAGCATAACAGATTTGTGAACATTGTGTAAATATGTGTTTAGGCAACTGAAGGCTTTTGCTTCCCAGCAAATTCATGGACAGCTGCTTTAGGATAAACCCTGGCTCAGCCAAAACAAGTGTTAGAAGTCAATGCAGAATGCTTTCTGCCAGGGCTTTACAGATGTCAAACACAGCTGTGGCATTTTGTTGAAATCTCCCTGGAACCCAAGTTATCTCACCTCATCAGAAGGCTGTACATGGTTTCTGCTTTCCTGAGCTCTTTCAGGGGAACAGGAAAACAGCAAGGTCGAGATGAACAACTCAGAACTTCTCCCAGGAGGACAGGAGATAGGTGAATATTTGGGAATGTGTCCAATAGTATTTGGAGTGTGGCAGTGGCACAGAGCCATGGGCAGGATGCTCTGTGAGAGATTAGATAAGGTCCTTTCACCAAACACATTTGGCTTAATGTGATTCCAAATTGGACCTCTTTGGTCTAAGAAATGAGTTGGGCAGCTCCCAGGAATTCCGCTGGAAAACTCCCACCTGCCTCTGAACCATGGCCAGGTCAGAGAGAGTGAATGTCTTTCCTTAGCAGTAAGTACCTCACTCTCACTGTTATTTCCTCCTCCATCTCCTCGTGGCTGTTTTTGTCTTTTCTGTCTGTTAGGAAGCGAATTGGCTCTGAAACTGGACGCAGGCCGGTTCAGATGATAGCTGAAAGGGCACTTAACAGCATTAGAATGGCAGGTGCAACACTCACAGCCAGATTCAAAATCAATGATTTGGCCAGCAAGCTTCCAGAAGGTTCCCATGGCTTGGTTTTCCCTTTGGTTTTTCCTGTTGGTTCTTTTTTCCTCTCCCACCTGCCGAAACAGGGCTCTGACCATTTACGTCTTTTTTCTTTAATGATCTGGGAGTGGATTGATCATACTGCTCAGGAATAATGTTGTTAGACTGGAAAAAGGGTGCAACATGCAGATTCTGAATACTGTCCGCAGCTGTCTGTTGACTTCAACACTGAACTGCTTTACTTCTGCTCTTCTTGCTGCATAGACCCTTCAGGTGCTGGCACCAAGACACCATTGGCACAAGTTATCCACTACTGTCCTGGTTTGGCTGGGATAGAGTTAATTTTCATCCTAGTAGCTGGTACTGTGTTGTGTTTTGGATTTAGTATGAGTATAATTTTGGTAGCACGCTGATGTTTTAGTTGTTGCTAAGTAGAGCTTAGCCTAATCCAAAACTTCTCAGTTTCCCATGCTCTGCCAGTGAGGAGGGGCACAAGAAGCTGGGAGGGAACAGAGACAGGACACTGGTGCTGAACTAAGGATTCACTGTGGGGAGCTGGTGAGGGGGACAATTGCTGCTCAAGGATGGGATGGGCATTGGTCAGCGGGTGAACAATTGTGTTGTGCATCACTTGTCTTTCTTGAATTTTAATCCTCCCTCTCTTTTTCCTATTATTATTATTAATAATGCCATTATTATATTTTACTTTATTTAAATTATTAAACGGTTCTGATCCCAGCCTCATGGGTTTTACCTTTTCCTGATTCTTTTCATCCCACTAGGGGATATGGGGTTGTGTGAGTTAGCGGCTACATGGTACTTAGCTCCCAGCTGGAGTTAAACCACAATAACTACTGACACCAAACAGTGGGAGTGATACCACAGAGATGAGTTGGCACTGCCAAGGAGAGCTGGCTGACATGGGAATTGGAAATGATGGTTTCTGTGGGAATGAAGTCTCCTGGCAGGAGTCTGTGATTCCTGCAGGGGCTGATCAAAGCATCATTTCAGTGATAAATAAGAAAAGGCAAGAGCACATCTGTATTGTGGCCAGCCCTGTCCCCTTGCACACTGGCTAACTGTTCCAAAGACATCCAAAGAAAGGATGAAACACAGTGGTGGTTTGCCTTTCTAAAAATATGTAATCTTATTTATGTTTCGAGGTTAGAATTCCAATGTGTAGAAAGTCCATGTGAAGCCTTTCTGAGTTGGTTTGCTCTTTTCAGTGCCAAGCCTCCTCCCTTGATTAGGGAAAGAAAATGCCTAAGATGTTTCAGGGTCAGGACTGACCTTGAGGATAAGCAGTTGAACCTTGAGGAGGCAGAGCAAGACAAGCACATCTGCATCATAAGAGTGCTCCAAAGAGGCCCTGAGATTCAACGACCCAGGCTGAAGTCTTAAAAGAAAAGACTTTAAAATCAGACAGAACCCTACAGCAAGGTCTCCTAAATGTCATGTGAATGTGCAGCATTCACAGGCAGATGCCATGAAATGTTAACTCAAAGAATCAAATACTATCAAGGTAATTACGGAGCCCTTGTTGTGCTTGACCAATTAATTCTTGGCAATCCAGAGCTCACATCAAACTTTGAAGTGTTTTGAAATCATAGAATCGTACAATAGTTTGGGTTGGAAGGGACCTACAAAGGTCATGTAGTCCAACCCCCTGCAATGAGCAGGGACATCTTCAACCAGCTCAGGTTGCTCAGAACCACATCCAGCCTGGCCTTGAATGTCTCTGGGGATGGCACATCCAATACCTCTCTGGGCAACTTGGGCCAGTATTTTACCACCCTCACTGTAAAGAATTTCTTCCTCACATCCAGCCTGTCTCTTTTAGTTTAAAACCATTACCCTTCATCCTACCGCAACAGGCCCAGCTAAAAAGTCTCTCATCTTTCTTATAGGCTTCCTTTAAGTACTGAAAGGCATCAGTAAGGTCTCTCCAAAGTCAGCATTTTTGCTCCTGATGCCTTTTTTTGCTTTAGTTGGGAAAATTCAGTCCTGGAGAAATATATGCAAATTCAGCCTGGTCTGTAAGTCATCTCCTAATTTCCCTGAGCTAGTTTGCAAACCTCTGATATATAATCCACTGTTAACTTACTGATAAAATCTTACTGTTTGAGGGTGTGTGTGGTTTTGGTTTTGGGTTTTTTTTTTAATCTTCAAACCAAAATGCTCCATAGGAAAGTGTTGCCAAGTTAATTACTGATGTATGTGTTGTGGTGAAATATCAGGAATGTTCCAGCTCCTGCCTTTCTTTGCTGCATTTTCAGCAGGTTACTCGAAAGATGACTTGAAGAGGTGGAGCCTGAGATAAAAGAGAACATAAATCAGATTCCGAAAGTACGCGCAGGGGCCTTTCGTTAACTGTTCCAATTCTCTGATATGTTTAACCCCAGGAAGTAACTTGATGGGTAAACCTTAGATCATACTCAGAAACACTAATTTTGCCTGAATCCGGTGTTGAAAAGGGGAATTATCCACTCTAAAACTTTATCCTCATCATCTGACTTGCATTTTAAGAAGTAATTCATCTCTTTCTTAGTCGACCTCCAACAAAGGTGTTAGTTGTTGTGTGGTTTAAGGGGCTGGATAGAGATGACTCATAAAAGAGCAACCAAGTTCTTTCTCTGGTGCGGGGATTTTCTTGACACACAGCTCACCCATTAAAACTTCGCTCCAGCAGAATGTGGTAGGGCTCTGCCATCTTTAAAGATCGGTTTCCTAAGGAAGTGAGAAACATGCTATTACATGCTCCATATGTCTGCTTCTCTCTGTCATCCCCTCCCACACTCCCCCCCCACCTGCCCCAAGAGTGTTAAAATCTGCTGATTTATTTTAACCACAAATATAACAGAGGGGTGCAGTTTCCAAAAATACCAAGCTGTTAGAGAGTCTTGGAAATCAGAGGCTGGGTAACATGAGACAGTTTACAGCACAAGCTTACTCTTGTTAGACGGCAAAGAAATCTAGCCTGTAGGAAACAAAGCTTCAGTAGTCCTGCTACTCCTAGAAATACATGTTTATTTCTTTAATTCTGAAGAATGGTTTTATCCAGAGATCACATTTTGATATTGTGCATGTGTTTAAAAGCTAATTCACACTGTTGATGTTTCAATCCGCAGCCAGAGACCAGGGTGCTAAGACCTCCTCTCAACAGCAGTCTACCCAAATTCCTGGTGTGTGTTCCTGCTTCATTTGTGGCTACATCACTATGCAAGTTTTCAAACAGCTTTTGTCATTCACAACCTTAGACTAGTTCTGAAGAGCCATTTTGCCTTGTCAACCCCTGCCTTGGATAACTAACTGTCCTCAAGAAAGGTTTTCAATGCCTTTCCAATTAGGGCAGAGGAATTATGCACTTTGTATTTGGCTATTTGGCTTACGGGTTCTAGAAGAGCTGCAGAAACGTAGACTTATGTTGCTCAAGCACTTGAGCTGAATACTGAGTTTTAAAAGTAAGTTCTTTCAGCCGTGTCTCAGAAAGACACTGGAAGGGGCTTTTGAATGCTAAATTCGAGCTCAGAAATATCATTGGCTCTTACTGTTGTGTAGATACTGAAATGATTCAGGTTCTCCCTCTTAATTCAAAGAAATTCAGAGGAGGGATTTTGTCCAGGCAGATAATATGACAAAATGGAGCAGAGAAATCATATTAGACCCTATCTAACAGCATTCAGATTCAGGCTTTGTCTGTCTTCTTGCAGCTGGTATACTGCCAAGTTAAACATCATCTGGCATGCCCATGCAACAGCGAGCTCGTGTCTGTTCTCCGTCAGAAGTGTTGTTTCTGGAAAATCTAGTAGTAGGCACCAAGACTGGTGGAATCAGGATGCTGCTAGGCTTTTTGTCAGCTACGTCTCTGCTTCGAAAGGCCTCCACTCTGAAGAGTGACTCTTGGCTCTACAGAGATAAGTGGTTTGCATCCACAAAGTTCAAAGCTAACCTTCTAAGTGAGTGGCCCTTGTCCAGTGCTTCACAGTACATTTTTTGGTCCCTTCTGAGCCACTTGTAACACCTCTGTGGCTTTGAGATATAAAAATTTATTTGTATGCTTATTTCAGGTACTTTTGCATGGAAAAAGCTGCAGACACTGCCATAGACCATAACAGTAGCTGTGTTTTTGCATTAAGGATATGTTTCACATCATGGGACTTGAAATGAGGGATATGTTTCACTGTGACAGTTTTCAGAGAGCTGGACAGCATGCTTCTCCTTAATAGCAGGGGTTGCTGGAATAAGCTGCTTCTAGGGATGCACTGAGATTTCTCTGAAGGAATTAGCTAGTCCACTCCAAAGGGGATCCCAAGGGAAGGCATCATGGACAACTGAGGAATTGTGATGTGACATTAAACCAGGGAGCTCAGCTATTTGGCAGTGTAGATGTTTTTACTGCTGTTATTTTCAAATCAAATCTGCTCTTTGTTGTGAAGCAGTGGAAGCTGACTTGGAGCATGCTGCTCCTGTTCACAGCAGGGCTGACTCGTAAGGGCAGTGAAGAGAATTTTAAGTGATCTCCTGCAGGTTGTTCAGTTAATGGTTAGTGAGGCCAGCTGAGCAACTGAGGTCCTCTCATCCAGGAGCAATGTATGGTTTCACTGTGCTAGTAAGCCAAGCTCTTTGCACCGTCCTCATCGTGAGAATATGCAGTGATACTGTCACTGTTTTCCAAGAGACTGTGGAAAATGGTAGGAAATACAAGATTTCCTGTGACAATGCAGGGACTTTAAGTGAGATCTGGGCAGAATATTCCCTGGGACCTGAACCCAAATCGGGTGCCACCAAGGAGAGGCCTTGATCAAAGGCCTCTAAGCTTCAGCCTTGAGCTGAAGTGGCTGTTTTGTCCAAAGTGTGCTGTGTCACAAAGGAATTATACAAGGAGTATCTTAAACACAATCAGGTGGTTGTCTCTTGAAGCCACAATAAATGAACTTATACTGTGCAGACTTCTTAGCCTCTCATACAATGACTTGCCCTCTCTACCTAATCTTATGTGAGATTGATTGGCAGTTGAATTCAGTTGAATTTGATTGAATGTGTAATGGACCAAATGACTGCTCTGAAGTTAGGGCTAGAATTAGGTTTTAGGACTTTTTAATGCTCAGAACCAGCATGATTCAGTGGCAGATTCAAATGCAGCTTCATGGCTCCTGCAGTCCAAGTCATGTCATAACACAGGGAATGCCCTTATCTTTTATTTGGAGGGGCAGGGGTGAAAAAACATACCCTGCTGTCTCAAACAGCAATACGAATGTCATGAAAGCTTACTGAACCCTGATGCTAAACATTAAAGCCATCATAAACCTCACAGAAGAATTCCAGCCTCATGGGAAATATTATACACAAGGATGTTTGAGAACTAGGGCTGAAGGGTTTAGTTTGATGTCTTAATTGGGACCTGATGCGCAGCTGCCACTGGGTCTCTTTACTCCCTAATCTTCATTTCTTTTGCTTGGCAGGCACCCTGCAGACAAGTAAACCTTCAAAAGCTAAAGAAATGTGTTCTAGGTGAGCATCTAACAGGTTATTTCCCAGAAACCTCTGCAGGATGTGCACAATTAAACAGATTTTCTCACCAAGCTATTAGCATTGTAAAGCCAGACAGAGTTTTCTTTGGATGAGGTATGCATTTCTGTCCTCTTGATCTCCGTGCCCAGGCCAAGAGTACTTGGGTAACGTTTTTCCTTTTACAGAGTCCAGTGACTTGCAGTAGGTTTATAGCTGCTGCAGAGAAACAAGTGCCAGAATGACCATGGTATATTGGGAAATTCCATTCCACTGAGAGAGAGGTGGTCAGAGCTGGTCCAGGACTTTGAAGAGAGCACAGGCAACTTGAATGCCAAGCTCTTTATTTCTTCTTTTCTTTTTTTTCCAGAAAGCCTAGGAATTGATTTGCTGAGTTCCTTATGTCTAAGTGATCATGATATGAGAAGGAAGACAGAGGACCCCTTTTTTCAGCCAATAGTGAAAAATTCTTTGCATCAGGAATGATCAATAACTGTCTTGTAAGAGCGGTTTTTCCAAGGCCAGTTTTCAATATTCCTTCAAAATGCTTGCCCTTGCCAGATTCATCACTGAACGTCTGAATGATAAATACGGAACATGGAAATTCACCTGTTCCAAAGTCATTGTGTCCAAGTGCAACATAAGTGCAAAGAGAGGGGTTGTCAGACAGAATAAACCTCCAAAATGGAAAAACAAAGCAAGAAGTTCAGAGGAACTATTCTCTGCCTATGAGCTGGACTTATCCTAGAGAGATTCACTGCTTGCAGACTCAGCATCCGGCAGCTCTAAAATGTTGGGCTTGGGCCGGTTTAGAAGTTGTCATCGTCACATTGTGAATTCCTAATCTCCCCAGGAACATTATTTTGCTTTGACTATTTTGCTTTTAGCACTTCTTGGGGTCATATTTTCCACATGACTTGTGGCCTGGTCTTCTCCTAGTTCCCCGATGTTAAAAAGGTTAAAAAGGTCTCCTCCTAGTTCTCCAATGTTAAAAAGGAGATTTTTAAAAGGAGATTTTTTTACTGCATCTCCTACAGTACTGTTGGCTTTGTGTCCCTTGAAGCTGTTTCATTCATCCAAGAGGTAGTGGTACTTGCTTTTGCCTTTCCTGCCGCAAAGAAATGACCACCCCAGAGTCAGCTTCTTCTCCAAACCAACCAGACTGCTTTATGAAGTCCTAGAAGTGTGGGTCAGAAAATACCAGCTGGCTCAATAAGCTGGTTTGTCTCTAAATATAATTTGTACTTCTATGCCATTATCTACAGTAATGTGTCTGCCCTGAGTTCTCTATTCATTGGCCTGCTGCTATACTGGGAAATAGAAATTAAGCAGAACACACTCTCTGATGGACTGAATTCCTCTTTAATTTATTCTTTTAATAATGTTGCGGATGAAAATTTGGGGAAACAATGGTGAAACGTGTTCAAAATGTCAAGCCATGGAGCAGAATGAGATGCTGAGATCCAGCTGTGAAATTCCACAATGGATCTCCTCTCAGAGATCTGCCAGAGAGGAGCTGGGCTGTGCTACTTGCAGCTTCAAGTTAACTCTACACTGAAAGTTGGCACAAAGAGGGAAAATGTCCCTTTTTCTTGCACTTCCAGCATTTTCCCAGCTAGGGCCAATGGCCAGTAGCCAGGTTTCAAAGAGAACTATGATTGATGGGTGAATATGTAATGGGGAAAATATCTTACTGCTTCCTCATGTCTAATTCCCACTGCTTTTGCAGGCTGTATCCCAAAGCACTGCTGGGAATATACAAATGAGTTTCCTTTCTTGGACATCTTGGTGCTTATGGGATGGACAGTTCAATGTGAAATCAGTTCATGCTCATTAAGTGATGATTTGTCATTTGTATACAAATGTACACAGTCACAGCTTCCCAAATAATCCTCAAGAATTAATAAAGTCTCATTGTTAATGGGGAAAAACATGGCTTCCAAAGGTCAGATCTACTGTGGGTGGAGTAAGACCTATACAGTCCTCTTAATGTCACTGGAAGTGGGTCTTCTTTCATTCCTGTGGTAGCTAGCTCCACAATGAGGTCACTAACATCCTCCTTGCAGAATGCCAGGTGGTGTAGTAGAAAAGCTTTTGCCAATGATATAAATTCACTAATATAGGGTAGTTTTGTTGCATTTTGAATGTTTTTTGTGTGTGGTTAAGACTTTGGTCATGCTGGAAAGTATTTTCTACATTGGGTTTTGGGAAAACCTACTCTGAATTGTAGGAATGGACATTTTAGGACCAAAAAGGCTTGCAATAAATTGCTAAGCACAGACTGTTTCTAACTTGGAAAAGTGTTTTTAGCATGTACTTACATGGTGCCTCTCCCACTGGAAGGCTTATCTGTGTGCATCTTCTACAGGGGATGGCATCAGAATGAATGAGAATGAAATGTCTGGATAGCTGAATGAGTGGTAAAAGATAGAACCCGGCAGTAGAGTCATCACACAGATGAAAACTTTGTTGATGTTCACACGTGTTGGGAATTCTTTGATTGGTTCTCTCTTGCTAAAAGGAACAAATTCTGATATTTCTCCCCAGATCATTACCTCTGTCATTGCTGGAGAAGAAATGTCAAAACCCTATGAATAAGTGCAAAAATACTCCAGTGGCAGGAAGAATCGATTAAGGGTTTTTCCCCCACCACATTCTGATTTCACTGTTTCTGCCATGAGTATTTGGCCATGCAATTTCTTTTTAAGCTTCAGATTCATTGAGTGCCAATGATTAGATGCAAAGCAAAAAAGCTTCAAATGGCTAGATAGTGTTCTGCAGATGTTATCCATTGGAGGTGATGCTGTCTTGAGGTTAACTACAAAATAATAAAAGACCTAACCTCAGAGAGAGTCACAGAGCTCCTGGGAGTGGTAATGCAGTACAGAGCCTTTCACCCGGGGGTCAGCAGGTCAAACCCATTGCAGACCAGGGGTGACCAGCCGTTATTACATGTCTGCTTTTGGATTCGCAGACAGCGTTGCTTTAATTAGTGCTCCTGGAAGGCCATACACACACCTATATTGCAAAACCTGCTATTCTATGTGTTAGATGACATAGGAATGCATACTTCATAAATGTCCATAAATATGGGTTTATTTACAGTACAAAAATCCTCAGGGTTGTCATCATTTGTCCTTTTGTGGGCCAGCACAGTAGAAAGATCAAAGATGCAATTGACCGCAATTAAGGACTTCATTCTCTTACCTCTAGATGTGGCCTCTGGGGTCAAACTCAGAACACTAATAGCTGCAACCGCAAAGCCAAGTCATTCTTCATAGGTATTTCACTAGAGATGTTTATCATCTATAAGTGTCCAAGAATCCTGAACCAGTGCAAATAAAACTGCACCCAGATCGAAAGAGCAAATGCAGTAAATGGATTAAAAGAGAAAAGCAAGAAAAAGCAATTACAAAAACAAAAAGAAAAAGCTGAGAACATAAGAAAAACTCATCATAAGTCTGTTAGGGGCAGTGCTGACACACACACTCACCTTCCACAAGAAACATAGCTGCAGGCAGTACATTAGACATGTGGAAGGAGTACTGCATGAAGTCAAAGAAAATCTAAGCTTCTTTTCCTCTGCCATAAATCATAGTGCATGGAGTTTTTTTCCAAGGCAAGGTGAAAGATTGATTTTCGCACAGTGTAGGGCTGCATATATTAGCTTCTGATTTGCAAGGAAATGGCACCATTGCTGAATTATGTGACATGCATTATGTTGTCAGTTTCAACATGTACAGTAATAGCTAAACCTCCTTCATCCTGTAACCCTGTTCTCTTCTCTTGTGCACCATCCCTTCTCCCTGATTACTGCTTTTCAAGCAATTTCTCCTAAGCAGCTTTCCTTCTCTCTTTTCAAATGAAATTTGAGGCTGTGAAAGATACTAAGTTCTCTGAGGCTGCAGATTAATGAAATCCACTCCCACCACAGATTTAGGAGGCCAAATGCCTTGGCATTATAGCAACATTATAGAGATGTACTCTGTTTGTTAGATGACACTGGCTTTTTAATAAGCAGTGTAACTGGATCAGGCTAATTAATCTGTGAGGGTGTTGAGGCGCTGGCATAGGGTGCGCAGAGAAGCTGTGGCTGCCCCATCCCTGGCAGTGTTCAAGGCCAGACTGAACGGGGCTTGGAGCAACCTGCTGTAGTGGAAGGTGTCCCTGCCCATGGCAGGGGGTTGGAACTGGATGAGCTTTAAGGTCTCTTCCAACCCAAATCATTCTGTGATTCTATGATGCCACCTAGAAGCTAAGCATGGCATCAACTTTGCATCACAGTGGAATCTGGTTTTGAAGGAAACAATGCAGAAGGATAAAGGAGAAGCAGGTCTAGAAGAACAAAAATAAAAAGGAATGACTGTAGAAGTGAGGATGTGAGTTTTAGGAGGAAAAGCAGTGGGACTGGAGCAGCATAGAGGATGTGTAAATCCTTGGCTTCATTAAACCTTGAACAGGGAAGTCTGTTGGGCTTTTTTGGTATAAAACTGGTGGTGCTGATGGGCCACACTGTACAGTCAATTTCTTCTTTGTCAGTATTAATGTAGGGGCCCAGAACTGCAGTAATGTTGGTGGCGTTACAACTTATACACCAGTGTTTGTGAGCTCTTCCTCGAGCATATCTTGCCCAAATATTCAGCACAAACTTTCAACTGTTATAGCAGGAGAACAATGATGGAATTGCTTTCTAAAGTAATTTTCATTGGAAAGTAAATAGAAACCATCTTTCTCCATCTCAAGGGTTAAAGTAATTCCCTTGAAGCCAGTGCTTCTCTAACGATAGGGGCCTATGCCTAAACCACCTGCCTTTATTAATTATTATCATGTATCACATCTATGAGGATAGTCTCTACAGGCAAACTTTTTATGTTGGGTACAGACTGATATGATTAATGAGAATCTCCAACTCAAGCAGTGGAACTCTCCCAAGTTAATTTCATCTGGTTTTCCACTTCTGTGTAAACCCCACTTTAAGCCAACCTTTGTTACTACCCTGTGAAAGCTGCCCCTTCTTGTGAGCTCTGCAAGCCAGTGCTGCCTCTCGGAGTCTGGCAGAATGAAGTGGATATGCTCATACACCCTTTTTGCTGCTTCAGCCTTGGTTTTGCTTACCCTTATTCTTTGTGCTGCTGAATGGCCAGTTGTTTAAAGAGCATTTAAAGAAACACAGACGAGGTAGAAACAAGATTATGAGGTCACAGAGGTGAGAGGAACTGACCCCATCTGAGAATGAAGGAAATGTGAATGCAGAGAAGGTGCTGTCTGTGCTGTGGAACAATGCCCCTGTCCTGTGAGCAGCCTCACATGCGACTGCCCAAGAGCATTGTTTTAGCTGGTTGCATTTCCCAGCTCTTGGGTGCCAGTGCTATGAAGAAGTACAGATTTTCCTCTGCAAAGAAATCAGATAGAAATTGTACAAGAAGTCTGGAGAGGGGCTTTTTACAAGGGCATCTAGTGACAGGACAAGGGGGAATGGCTTTAACCTGACAGAGTGGAGACTGAGATTAGATGTTAGAAATAAGTTCTTCCTTGTGAAGGTGCTGAGGCGCTGGCACAGGGTGCCTAAAGGAGCTGTGGCTGCCCCATCCCTGGCAGTGTTCAAGGCCAGGTTGGACAGGGCTTGGAGTAACCTGCTGTAGTGGAAGGTGTCCCTGCCCATGGCAGGGGGTTGGAACTGGATGAGCTTTAAGGTCCCTTTCAACCCAAACCATTCTGTGATTCTACGATTCTCACCACACATTACTCAACCACTAGGTTCCCTGCTTTCTGATAGCAGGCTCCTATGAGCTCTGCTAAATGCAAGAAGCAAAATATTTGTGAGACCTGCTTGTTTGTGGCTCTTTACTGCAATAAGTGTTTTTTGTTTAGAACTGGATTGTTACGATGTGGCTATGGGTATGTTTATTTGTGTTGTTTTTCCTGCGAAGCTTGGAAACAGAGCAAGGGGTATTTAAATACCCTTAGCAGGAAAACTTGACCTGCTTGGGTGAAAATCCCATGAAAACATTTCTGTTTACTCAGAGCAGGGGGCAAGGGTAAGCCTTCATTTTCATCTCAGCTAATCATGAAATTCATCTGAACTGGGAATTGCATTTTGAGTGATGATGAGTTGCTGCGGTGACTTTCTCCAAAGCAGTAAATTCTATGCTAACTACCCATTGGATTAAACTCTTCGCAGGGAGACAAAATTAATTTAGGAGAACCACAATCCTCCAAGAGATTGAACTTATGTTTTCCTTTGAGGCTTCATGAGGTCTGCAGAAAGACGCCCCTCTGAGAAGGGAAGAAGATATTCGAGAAGATAATAGAGAAGATACTATTAGAGACACTAAAATTAGTAGCAGTGCCACAATAAAACTACGTTGCATGGAGGCAGACTACAATGCTGCCATGTCTGTTCAAAGACTTGCTGCCTATCATAGGACTCTTTAAAAGCAAACGTATTCAGTTAAATGAAGGTTACTGCTGTTATTCCAGCTATGCACTACTCTTCCCACTCATTACATTAATCTTGCTTCAGAAGGGGCTTAGGGAATTAATTCTTGATATACTGTAAAAGAGGAAATCTTGTGCTGTAGCTGAGGGCAGGGTGACTTGCAGAGTTCCTTCTCCCACACAATAAACATGCTTCTCATGGTCCAAGGGAACTAAGTCTTGGGTGGGTCCCAAACATGCAAATGGCAAAGAACCCCACAGCTCTTCAAGCTGAGCCCTTGGGTATCTTTTGTGGTTTAAAACAACAGAACTTGCTTACCAGTTGCAGGCTTTGAGAGAGAATATCTGTTTGTGATGGTTTCCTCTGGACAACCCAAGATCTCAACTACTTAGCTTATGTCATGGATGGATACAGCTGGCATCTACTGACTGTATTTCAAGAGTGTAAACTAACTATTTTACTGATAAAGGTGTCCTTTTCAAAGCTTACCAGTTGTTTAAAAGACTTTCTTGGCTGTGGACTTGCGTAAGCAGTATTAAGTTCTTCTTTACTGCTCTAGTTTATCTGGTAGCGACAGCTCAATTCCTCCTCACTGCAAATTGGTATACATCCTCTCCTTTGCAAGGAAGCTATCTGAGATGGTCTATTTGGTGTCTTTGGGTGATCAACTCCCATCCTTCTCCCTTTCTCCAAGCAAATATTTCTAATACTTAAACTCTGAGTTACTGTTTCTCGGCTCTACACTGATATTGAGGGACAGGCCTTTTCAGCTTGTAAGTATTTCCGACTTTTTTCCTTCTCCCCATCAAATATTTGGCTAAATTGGATCAGAAATTATTTTCCTTTTAATTCTTAATATATCAGAAGTTCTTTGGGCCCTACAAGTGCTCTGGGAAATTACCATCTTTTTAGGGTCGGAGCAAATGGCAGCAGCACTGCCGAGAGGAGTATCATTTTACTGAGCAGCTTCTTTGGGGCTTTTCTGGTCTGTTTTCTGAAGGACAGACCCATTAACAGAAATGCTACAGCCAAGGATCCGTGCATCGAAGGTCTTCAGCCTCAGCAGAGACCCCCAGGAATCTGGGCAGATTTCCATTGGAAGCTTGCCTTGGAATCAATAAAATTTCATTAAACCCCTGCTGGGCCAAACATAGCATATAAGGCTCAATGAAATAAAACTTTGCTGGCTCTCATAATTTTCCCAATACAATTCTCTGGCCCCTACTTCATGTTTCTAGTGCCTCCTTGCCCTTCATAGTAAAACTAGCTATTGCAGGCAACAGCCAGAAACAAAAGGAGAGCTGAACTATTAGCCAAAGGCCACTAACTACTGCAGGGAAACGAAGTAATTCACAAATAACTCTGTATAGCTCATACACATTTTACCATAGTTGTCAGTTATCTGATGTGGGCTTCTTTGTACTACTGATTTTAGGGTGTATTAGCCTACACCAGTTTTCTTTTTGTGACTTTTAGTGTTAGAAGGGGTTATGGAATATGCTGTCTTCAAAACATGGTTCCTGCTTTGAGAGATCCCATCACAGTCCCTGTTTTTGTCAGCAACCTTGGTCAAGCCAATGGAGCCACAAATATTAATAGGAGAAATACAGTTATGGAAGGGAGGAAAAGGAAAGAGCAATGTTGTTCTGAATCTAGAGAACATTCTTTGCAAAGGGGAGAGAAAGGGTTGGCTCTTCTCTGAAATAAAGTATCTAAACTTTCCTTTTGGTTAGCTGCATGGAATAACTGCTTTATTCTACATCAATACCGCCACCAAAACCCCTTGCTAGATCACACAATTGGAAGCTGCAGCTTGTCAAATTCAGTCTACAGATAAAATGCAGAACTTCAGTTTTGCAGGCAACTGCAGAACTGGAATAATAATGTACCTGGGAGCATTGGGAATTGCCTCTAGTTTGCTGTCTGGGTGTCAGGATTTGTATCTTGCAATGTTTTAGGGGTTTTTTCCTAGCTCAGATAGAAATGTAATTGTAGTGCAAAAACTCTTGAGTGCCATGGGACTTTTGTTTGGCTGGTGCTTTGCAGAAGAGGCAGATTACAACAGTCTCTTCTAAGTTAAAGATTTAAAGGCTATGAAATGTTTGCAGCACCCATGTTACACCAGCTATTTCATGCTTATGTATACCAAGGTCCTGGGGAAACTCAGCCCTGACATTTCCTTATTTCCTTAGAGGAACATCCTGATCACACCAAGAGATATACAGGCATAAAATCATAAAGAAGGTACAATGCCTAAGGAGAAACTGTAATTATTTTCCCTTTAACTGAATAAAAGCAGTGAATAATTTTATTTTTACCAGTAGATTTTTTACAGCTAGACTTAAAATATTGCTCTCTAGATTTGTGGCTCCAACAGCTGCAGCTGAAACCAGCAATCAGCAAAGCCCCTTGTTTTTATTGGAGCTGAAGTGGCTTGTTGAAAATGGATTGGATTACGGGGATCAATCAGCAGCAGGTCGAGGATGCAGAGGGAAGTCTGCCAATGCAGCGGGCTGCCAGGAGCAGTGAAAATCCTTGGGCTAGTGGCAAGTCCTAATGTACTGGAAAATCCATTGTTTTACAAAGGGCTCTCGAGATGGGAAGTAAAAGTTGAGTTGCAAAAGAATGCAAAAGTAACAATAATTCTCTCCCAAGTCCCTTTTGTTCCTTTGCGTATGACTGAAAGGAAAACAAACTCTACGTAGATGCTGCCCGAGCATATGTCTAGTGAGTGCCAGGAGATGATCAGAACTAGGACAGATTCTAAAGCATGATTTCCCCCAAGTCATAACTGAGGAAACAGAGCGTTTCTGAATTTCAATAGCAGTTGTATTAGCAGTTTGAAAGCTTCCCTATGGTTCTGGCCCGAGTAGTCCTGAATTCTCCCAGTATGGTTATGATTACTGTTGCTTTCCATTAAATTAGAAATGAATAATCTTGTCATTGTTCTGGAGATGGTCAGTTCTCCTACTATTAAGCCCTGGTCAGTATAAGGATGAGCTGACACCCCATTGTGTTCCCAGTTACACAGCAGCTTCACTATATGACGTGCTGGGCATATTACGAAATAGGCTAAGACCACAGTAATTAATAACTTTTGCATTCAACTCTTTTAGACTTAAGTCTCTAGATGGTTCTCTACTTGTCACTTATGAATTAGCCCCCTTATTCACTTGGAGCTGTGGCACAGCCATCTGAAGTCTGAAACTGCAGATGGCAGAGAATCCCGCCTGGCCTTGTTGACACAGGAATCAGAGTTTCTAGATGAAAGACAGGCATTTGCTGATCTACACTCATGAGTATTTGTGGATATCGGCCTCCAGCTGGATGTTGAATAGAACAGTAGTTCACAATTCCAAGAAATGCTTGCAGTGTGTGGCTTGTTCTCTTGAACTCCAGTCACATGGCGAGGCAACACAGATGTTTTCCTTGCCATTATTAAAACCAGGTAGCTCAGCTAGAAGTGTGGCAGCAGAATGGATCTGTCTGATGACATCTATTCCTGTGTCAGTGGCAGGATATGGTTCCCACAAGGCCATATGTCAGATATTAAACTGATACTACACTTAGCCAAATGTCTGGTATGAAAGGGTCAGAAAATCCACTTCATGAGTAGAGTTTATAGCAATAATAAAAGTTCTCCATACTTGGGACCCTAATGAAAATCCACATAACAATCTAAGAAAGGCTGAGCAGTGGAAAAAGTGAGGCATTTGAATAGTCTCTCTCTTTCTATGTTGGGCTCTGGTAGCCTTGGTGAGACTTTTAGGTGTTGAAGTGCTACAGTTCACCTCAGAGGAATGTTCTCCTCATCTGCTTGCAAGAGACCAGATTTTACATTGTAAAATCATGCAGAGAAGGGGAAGTTTCAGAGATTTGTTAATTGTGATTTGAAATAGCAAATCCTTTGTGAAAGAATTTGGGCAGTAAGTTTTTAGGGGACAAATGGATGTATTTCATTCGGAGGAAATGAACATGTCTCATTTCAGTGATGAGTCTTAAAACCTTGTAGGATGCAAGGTTTTTAAAGTGCCAAAACAACATAGTACTTTGAAAGGAAGATATGAAATGTTTCTTTCTCAAACTTGAAGGCTTCTGAACATATCTCTCTCCAAAATGAAGTGCCAGCAAAATTGAAGATATTTTCCCCTGCTTTTCCTTATTTCTTTTCTACCACTTTACTGCTTGTTCTTCTATATTTGGGACATAGATGTTAGAGGATTTGGGAAAGGAATGTCTGTTTCTAGTTGCTCAGTGGAATGCTTGAAACACTTTTAAACATTTTTGGACAGTGCGATAATATAATGAAGTTCAGCGATCTTGGGATATAAGGTTTAAAGTGAAGAGGATTACTTTTGTTTCGTGTAATGTCAATTTTCTAAGGCTGTGATAGCAGTGTCTCTCCCAAAGCATAAAATATACATGAATAGGTAAGCGGGTTATGTTCTGTTGCTTGTTAAGCTGAGGATAACCAGAAAAATTCTTCTTTTCCAATTTTTTTGTGGTAATGCTGCCAGAAAGAAGGGCGATATAAGGGATCTGCATTCCCTTTTTGGAGGACTATCTCTCAGACCATATTTCAGTTGAACTGCTTTCTTATCCCAAATGCTCAGGGGCATCTTCTGAAAGGAGGCAAACTTCCAAACAGTGAAGTACATCTCATATCCTCCTACAAAGTACAGTGCACAAACAGGGAACTTCTGCCTGCTGCCAGGACTGGCTGCTCATTTGTTTTTCACATTGATAATCCACTGTGGGCATCACTGGCTGTCAGAATACATCAGGATCTCTTAGGTCAAAGCAAACATCTTTGCTACTTGAGCTGGCAAAAGTGATAACTTGTTAAGGAGACAGGAATATAAACCTTATTCTATTTTAGGCTCCGAGTGAGCCTTCTGTAAATATGCATGTAAACTGCTAAACCCTGTTTACACCTGCTGATGCAAAAGCATCATGAACCTGCATCCCATTCAGAAAGCTGTAACCAGTGTATGTGGGTTTCATCAGTCAATATTCCCTTTGCGTTTCAAGCCTGGGCGGCTGAACAGCAGAGTGATTTAGCCATCCTTCCGCAAGGGTCTGTGGACATGTAGAATACAGGTACATATTACTTTAATTTTGCAAACAAAGCCCACTTTATGTTGAAAGATTTAATTCAGGCAGCAAGGTTTCGAATGGAAACACTGCTTGCCTATGTGTGGTAGGACAAATAGCCTTTTAAGTGACTCTTCAATAGCTCCCATGACATCCCCTTAAACAATCAGAGGTACAATAAACCAGTGATTTAGATGAAGAAGCTTCTTGGTGGAGAAATAGATCAATAGGATTTAATGGAAATAGTCACTAATTTTTACTCCAGAGTAAACATTGATGATGTGACTGGAAACTTGATAGTTCCTAGGTTGGATTCTCAAGCATCTGACATGTTCACGTGCAAGATATTATTCATCTTTGCTCTGACAAGGATCTTCCTTTCTGCATTACCTCCATCTCTCCCAGGAATCAGGTCTGACTAGCAGCCATCCACCTAACTTGCATTTCATATTTATCTTGCTCCAAAGCAAGACTCAGCTTTGTTTACAGTGGCCAATTGATAAAACATGTTTACCAGTGCCACTGTCAAAGAATAGAGACCATGGAGATTTCACGTTGGTGGAAACCTGCTGTGATAATGAGGGGTCTGCCTACTCTTTTCCACATTTTTCCCTAGGTGATGGAAGCCTCTGAGTTTTCAAAGAGAATGAAAATAAATAGAGCACAGCTATGTCAGTGTCTTTGCACTACTTAGTCCTGTTGCTGTGTATCCTGCCAGCTCCCCACAGCTCCTGATGCTTTCCCTTTCATCTGCACAAGCTCTGGGGATTTTCTGGGGCTGTTTGTTAGTTACATCACTTGGCGATATGCACTTTACACCAGAAGGATGTAAATCCCTCGTGCTCTTCCATAGACAACAATGTTCTTTGCAGCTACTTTGAACAGTAAACCAGCAACAGCACAAGCAATGCCTCAGCTGGCTGCCTGTGTCTGTGCCAGACCTGGCTTGTGTGCCTGTACACTCATATTGATGCACATGGGGCTTTCCTGAGCCTCAGACTCCTCCATCCACTTCCTGCACTCTGCCCAGCGCCAATAAAGCAGTCACTCGCTTTGGGATCACCTCCTTCTTGCAGCAAATCTACATGACAGATGGGAGGAGATCTTTGTGTCCTACAGGACAAGATGCTGCGCCACTTCTTGCAGCAGTTGCTGGAGGGGAGAACAGCCTCTGCTATTTGCCCTTTGAGATTTAACAGATGTATCAACCAATCTATTTATGTTTTAGGAGTTCAGCCCAGCATGAATTTGGCTGCTGAATTGCTGTAGAAGCCATGAATAAGCACATGGGAAATCTGCATGTTGCTCTGGATTGGGTGATACTCCACATGTGTAGGGAACTCAGAGACCCTGTGTCCTTAGCAGGACTTTCTACATAACAGGCTGAACCATGACAAAAGTAGGTTGTCTATGTCTACCCTGCAAGGCTCAAAGAGAGCTCAAGAAGGGGGATAAAGATCCTCAGCTGTGATAATGTGTGCTCTCCCTTGTGCTGCTGAGTGCTGGTCTGGCTGCAGCATGGGCTCAAAGCAGCCACAGCTGCGTGAAAGCTGTTGAGTCTGGGCTTTTTCCTTCAAGACTGCTCTAAGGCACTAAAGGTGTTCAGGTCTTTTCTGGAGAGCTCTGCAGCTCTGTGTCCTGAGTTTATGGTTAGTGAGAACTGGTTTGAGTCTGTGTTTGTAGATTCTGGGCGCACCTTCATGTGTGTCACATGGAGGATGTGAAAATGTTTTAATATTTCTATATTTTGTATATTTCCAGATAAACCTGTTCTGTTCATCAAGGCTATGCTGGGCATTTTGGATATTAAGAGGAAGCTGAGATCCTCACAGGCTAATGGAGGCCTTGGGAGTGCAGCCCTAGGCAATGCATACTGGTAAGTGTTGGGAAGGCCAGTGCAGAAAGCTAGAGCTCATAATAGGAGCTGGAAAATGTCACTGCAGCACAGAAGAGTTGTGAGAGAAATGGGTGACTTGGAGGTCAGTAATAAATAGTGTTCAGACCTCTCCAGGTAGCAAGGCTGTGCATGCAGCCAGGCATCAACTTGCAGCTAAGCAGAACTGGGTAAATTGCTTCCATTTTATGGCATGAAAATCAGACTGGGGGCACAGAGAAGTTATGAAACTGGGTCTGGTTAAAGGCTCAGTCCTTTTGCATTTTGTTCCCTCAAAGAATTAAAGGCATTGAGTTAATAAGGACAGCATTGGGATGGTCTCACAGGACCTGAAGATCTGAGCAGTTTAGTTTGCAGCCCTACCCTGAAGCGAACATCTCCAGTAGGAATGACAAAACTTTTGTTACTGTTCCCTGCAAATGAACTTTGTTGGTTCCTTTTCGCCCGGCAGCTAAGGGACCTCTGAGCTTCCAGGATTTTACATTGTAAGATGTATGTTTTAACTGCTCACTCACACAAAGCACAAACCGGGCTGGAAAGAAAAACACTGCGATCTATTATTTGTTTTGTTAATTGGTTCAGACGGCCAGGAGAGAGCTCATGTATGGGGAGAACCAATCTAAATCACTTTTATGGGCAGGGATAGTCGGTAGGGAATTTTGGTTTTACTGTGCTGCAGTTGGATATTTGGGATCAGGCTTCCTAAGTGGGCTTGATCTCGAGATTATAGTTCTCTGTGGAGCCATTGGGGTCACTTTGTAATTACCCAGCTTTCCACACTTCAGGTGATGAGAAGGACATGCACAGGAGCAGCATTCTTTTACTTCCTTCATTGTAGGAGGGACCTTCCCAGAAATGGAGGAGGTGCCAGTCTGCAAGGACTAGGGTGAAGAAGAAAGACCAAAACACACATCCATATGTTTTCAGAAGTCCTCATAATTATCCCTGGGAACAATATACATGCTCTCTGAAGTTGTGTTCCTTGTGGATATATGGCTGTGATCTGTTCGAATTAATTACAACTGTGACTTCCTCATTTCAAACCATCACTGCTAAGCCGCAGACAGTAGGGCTAGAACAGAGAGCAAATTTTCAGCAGACTATGATCATCTAACCTCGGGATTTAACCCTGGGAAAGGATGCCAGCAAGTTAGACTGCACCCAGAAGGAGCATCTAGACATCAGCTTTGCAATCTAGCTGTATTTCTGTGGCTTTGCTGCATCATGAAGTAGTTTTTAGTAAACAACAACAAGAACAAATTAGAAAGGCAAAATACAAACCTGAAGTAGCAGTGGGGAAACAAAGCAGACTTTGGATCATAGTTCCTAGTGAAACATGGTCTAGTGCGAGGTGTCCCTCCCTATGTCAGGGGTTGGAACTGGATGATCTTAAGGTCTGTTCCACCCCAAACCATTTTATGATTCTATGAAACAACACTGAAGTTCAGTGATACAGGCAGAAGTTAACAAGCTATAAACCCTTTTACTCCCACAAGTCAGATGGAAACTGCATATGGAGTAATCTTAAGGATCTAGCTCTCTAAATGCTCAGGCTTCCTTTCTTTGTCCTTTTCTTACGTCCCACGATGTCCATGGATGTGAGAGATGGTTAGGGAGGATGTAAGCCATAGAACCAGGGATCTTGGGTTTGCTTTCACCAACATAGACCAAGGAAAAGAACTAAACAAACTCACCCTTTCCAGAAGTTTTGTTAGCAGTGTATATGGGCATCACACAACTGAACTGCCTGGGAGTTTAACTGAACAAGGAACAATGGAGAGGAAGCCTGCTCCTGCCTGTATCATTCACCTGGCTGTACGCAGAGTTCTCAAGGATGAACATCATAAAAAGGGTTTGGGCACACTAACCGAGCAGAAGTTCAGCACAGACTGTTTAGCATGATTTATCCAAAGGCAACCCTTGCTTAAGATAGTGAACTGCTGCTTATTGAGAGCTTGAAGTGTAGAGGGGAAACTTTACTGTAGTTGCCCTTTTCTGCCTCTTTGCACTCTGGCTACTGGCTGCTATAAAAGGCAGAGTACTGGACCAAAGGACCTCTTTTTGTGACTCACTGTAGCTGCTCATGTCCTCTATATTTGGCCTTTGTAAGGTGTTCTGGCAGACTTAGGTTGATCTTTAGAGGAAAATAGCATACTTGGGTATGTTGCTGCTTGTTTAACAAGGTATTTGTGTCAAGAAGAAGAAGAAATCTCATTTTCATTGTGGTGTGTTCTCAGTGAAACATTTCTGTTGTTGGCTCTGAAGACTTTCAAATTAAATTTGTCTGAATATTAGGAAGATTAATATGGAAGAGAATTGATGTCTGAAATGGATTAAATCCATTGTTCTTTGTGAGCCTTCTTAACAAAATTAAAGCTAGCACTCTCTCCTATGTGCATATGTACTATTTAGTTAGCATATGTAATATAATTAAGCATAATCCTAGAAGTTTATATTTTAATAAATAGAAAACCATATTACATGTGTTAAAAATATATGTATTTTCATGATTAGGTAAATCAAAATGTTAACTGCATGTTACAGTCCTGTGTAAAGAGTGCCCTCAGACTAGACATAACTTCAATCTCAGTTTTCAGAGGGGTGGTGCTGAAGTTGGTGTGTAGATGATGTATTCCCATCGGCTTGAAGTGGAGAGCTCCACAAGCGGCTATTAACCGTGAAGGTTAAAATGCAACCTGTAAACCAAGAACTGAGAGGTAATGCAAGGGGAAGGATTACTCTACACTTGCCCCATTGCACTCTTCCCTAAATGTGCACTGCTGAGTACTACCAGATGCATCTTGATGGACCTTTGGTTTGACCTAGTATGGTTGTCTCTGTGTTCTGCTGCGATCTGTGAAAAGCATGATCACAAGCGAGGTAGTGTTGTTACGAACAGTCCTTGGAATGGCAAACCTGTCAGCAATTTTTGGAGCAAAATTTTCACAGAAACCTTTTGAGTTTCGCTCTGTTTTGGAAGAAAATGAGTCCCCAGGTCAGTGTGTGAGGTCACTCAATCACTCAGCACTTCGATGCAGATAGCCTTCCAGAACACATTGCGAGAAGCACTAGCAGAAAGCTGGCTATTCGTTCATGTTTCACACCTCCTTAATTACCCACCTGTGTTCCTTTTATTATCAAAGCTTGAATAGGATCGCTCATAAAACAGAGGCCGAAAGGAAATTGCTGGTTTGCTCAGATTGCATCAGCAGCGTAAAATGGAATCATTTAATATCTGAACACTCTGCCCCTTTCATTTTCATTTTCCTTTCTTCCTTCCATGCCACTATGAATCCTGCCCAACCAACACCTACGATACAGTGAGCAGCACATGCCTATTAGGGAAAGGGAGACACGATTTTACAGTTGTATACCTTTTTATTTCCTAGCCTAACACCTAGATTTCACACAAATTGCCATTTTAGTCCAACAAGTTACTGGAAAAGTAGTGTCAGGTCTCCTGAGATACAAGAAACTGCTCCATTTCCAGACAAGCTGCTCTATGAGAGGTCTTTGAACAAGCCAAAGCTTGGGTTAGCAGGTGTGTGGTGTCTGGTCTGTCCTGGTAACAAGTGGCTTCATTCTTACCAATTCGTTTTTAGCAGTGGAAGAGTTGGTAAGGCATGTAGAGTTTTTAACCAGTATATAGTGTATCTGTAACCTGGTTGTGTGACTACCTGCAATCCAGTCCTATATGGCTTCTTATATTACAAAACGTGGGCCAGTTTTGTAACCCAAGTATGTAGGAATGAAATGATGGATATTTTTCACACTATGCATGTTTTACTCTGCTCAGGGGTATTTCTGTTCTTGTCTTCACTGATCTGGAGGATTCACTGCGTTGCTTCCACCATGTTTGCCATTTACATTTATCTGGAACTGGCTTTGGCTAGTCTGACCTTTTGGTTTCTTCACTAAGGGCAAAACCCTGACATTATGGAGAGCTTGTTTCATGATCTAAGTCTGTGTCAGTTTAAAGCAGACTGTGCCATGAGCATCACTTCCAATGACATCTTATGAATTTCTGCTTCAAGAGTGGCACATTAATGTGGATTTTCCAGTGGTTAATGTGGGAAAATCCATGCAGCTCTTCAATGAGTGATTTGCCTCTGCCATGACCTCTGTTCAAGAAATAGGCAAGAACATTTTGTTTTATTCTTCCATACCTGTCTTTGCAAGAAAAAGACAGCCATAAAAAATATTGGGAAATACTACCATGTATTTCATGTTATGTATGGAGACACAAAGAGGACAAACTCACAAGTTTCGTTTCCTTGTGTAGCCAATTTAAAAGTGAATCCTTCTGGCATTTTTGTTGGGCTTTCCTTTACCCAACAGCTCCCCTTCTGAAGGTGATGCTTTCAGTTATTCCATGTTAGTTTGGATTTGCAGTCAGTTATGCCTTCTTGTTTCCTGACCTCAGTTTTCACCAAGGTGAGCTCCTAGTTCTGTGTGAACTGTATGTTGACTGCACACTTGACCCGCCTCACCCAGACCCTTTTTTCATGCTTTTCCCCTTCTTCACAGCAAGATGTTGCTCTCATTCCTATTTTCCCCAGGAGCTACAGGTCCTAACTTTCACATGTCTTCCAAGTTGTAGAACATACATGGTTTCTGTACAATGGAGAGGGATGCAAAAGGTACTAGAGATATAAAAATATCTTTTTAGGTATTTATTAATCCATGCCTCTGCCAAACACAGAGCAGCAGGAACAGAAGCATAGGCGCCATCTGTGTCTATGACAGGACAGCAACATACCTTTAGGGTATAACAGTAGCTCATGAATCTGGCTCCGGATGTTAAATTGGGGTCAGCTGCAATGCCACATAGTTCCTTTTGCTATGGTTTCTCCAACAATGGGCCTTGGAGAAATTACCCCCAGAGGCACCGGAAAGATGAGGTGTTCTTAAAAAAAGAAGAAGAAGAAGAAAGACAAATAAATGATGCTTTACTGGCACAGTAAGGGATGAGCTTGAAGCTAGTCTGTGGCAGTGACCTTAGGGCTTTGTCTACTCTGCTTTTTCCTCCTGTTCTTCTTGCCCGGGCAGTTGCATCCAGTGCTAGGTCAGGAAGGCAACATAGTGGTTCAGGCTGTACCTTTACTAGAAGAAAACATTGTGTTCCTCTTTGGGGGTTTACTGTCATGAGGCTCTTGGCCTGAGGTGAAAACCTAGTGGAGATAAGTTTGTTCTGTGAACAAGTGTGGGCAGGCCGCAATAAAAGTTACGGGGAGAAGCCAACATTTACCTCTCACCACACACTTTATGACTGCTGCTCCATCTTCACCACTTTGTCATTTTACTTCCCATGCTGGCAAACTCAGAATGACATATTCCTCTTTGCTCAGTGAAAAAAAGCACCGTGGCTTTGAGAAAACACTTGTGCAACATAAATCCTTGCAATTCTGCCTTTTGCTGCTACTTTTGTTATGGGTAAAGCCAATGCATTTCCTTCTCAGCCTCACAAAATTTCTTCAGGTGCAACCTAAGAGGCAAAAATGGTGACTGTTTTCCAACGCATTAACATAAATGCTTACTTACATCTGTCTAGGTGGCAGCAGATCCAAAGAGGTCATGATTTTTAACGTACGGTTGAACAGATTCCTTACACCTAGCTCATTCATTGAGCATCCTCCAGTCTCTTCTGTGAATGGTTGGACTTGATGATCTTAAAGGTCTTTTCTGACTTAAATGATTCTACGAGTCCATGAAAGTCAGAGCGTGGGGTATGGCAAACTGTGAAGGACAAAGCTCTGGTAATGGAGGGTGGAGATAAGAATCTGACTCTGTGTGCATTTTGACAGGTTTGTGTCATTTTATCCACGCAAAACAAAGGAAGAAAATCACAAAGGGGACTTGCAGCAACAAGGAAAAATTCTTTTCTCTTTCAGACTCTTCCTGTGCTATTCTTGTCCATTTTAACTTCCCTCTTTCATGAAACAAAAATGATAGAAACAGATAAGAAGTGACTTCAATTAAGGCTTATTCTTTCTTCCCTTTGAAAAGGAAACCAGGAAGCTCTCCACAGCCTTCTTTCTCTCTTTGAAGTGTTGACTTATCATCCTCCTCCTATTAAAATATAATGGGCTAGCAGTGGGTGTGCTAGGATTTGACACTCAGTGGGGAACTGCACCTAATCCTACATGATCACCTGATCTGGTCTAGCTTATTTTTGCAAGTCATTGACCTCATCTTCACCATTCAAAGCAGAGGAGGGGGAGGACCAGACAATTATTATAGAGGACTTATCCTAAGCCGGCCAGTCCCCACATCGGTGTCACCAAAGAGAGTTTCACACATGGTCATGCACACAGACGCCTGCAGGAGGGACTGCCTGCAGAACCTCCAAGAGAAGGAGAGAGGGAGGGAGGATTTTATCAGGTGTCTGGGTGCATGTGATCACACAGTGCTCCAGATACTGCCTTTATCTTCCCAACGCAGTGGGTTGTGGTGACTTGCCAGTCACTTAGTGGAGTGGAAACAGCTTACAGGTCGCAGCAACAAACAAACAAGGGAGGGGGCCAGGGAGACAGAAGACATCTGCTCTAACACCACCAGCCTTATCTCTGTCACTGGGTGGTGTGCAGAGCGCCTTGGGTCTGTCCATGTCAACGCTGTAGGTAACAGAGACATGGCAGAGCTGCCATGAAGCTAGGAGTGTGGGAAGGAAGGATATGGAAGGAAGATGGGCTTTATGCTTTCAGGGATAGCTGTGGCTTCCTTTGGAGGCAGACAGCTGTTACTGCCTCTAGAAACCTTGCTATTTCCCTAAGAGAGTGTCTTGAACCTTTTTGTCTGATTGTTTTTCCATCTGAGCGATGAAAAACACCTGAGCAGGGACTCACGTTTGGTTTCTATCTTCTCTTTCTTCACCGGTGGAAAGGCAGCATGAACGGGGGTTGTCATACCATGCACAAATGCCTTCTGTGCATCTGTGTTCTGGCATAGCAAAGCTAACTATATCTCAGTGCTCACAAAGAGCACTCCTGTAAGCGTTTCCTGTAGAAAGGAAGCTGCTCCTTCTTTTTACCTGCTATGTGGTGGGCAATGTGTTTTACAGCCCCAGCTAGGGGAATAAATCTCAGATATTACATGGGAGATAATCTGTAGAGGAACACATCTGCTTCAACCTTGTCACATCATCCAGGTGTTCTGGTGGCTACTGAAGGCTCAGATAAGGCTGCGACTGAAGCTGTTCCCTGGAAGGGTGACAGTAAGAATGAAGAAGGATTTTTAAGGAGGATTTTTTGAGCAATGGCTGTTTCCCCCTCTTCCCTCTTCTCCTGCTTTTGCTTAATTTAGCTGGCCTAGCCCTGGATGTTTGGGAACATTTTTTTCCATCTAAAATGAAATTAATTCATCTGAGCTGTCAATTAATAGTTCTAGTTGTTGCAGTCACTCGTTGCTACTTGTTCACAGATGGCGAAAGGAAGGGCAGAGGCAGGTAATTGCAGGCATTTGGCATACCTGGGCTTTTTCCAGGCCTGTTTCTTCTCTCCTTTTCTCTGTGTCCAGTCAAAACCAAGGCCGTGCTGTTCACTCAACACAGCCTTGATTTTATGACTATGAAAACAGCAGCAGGCAGAAGGTTTCCAAGAAGAGCACAGTCGTGTGTACGCCTGTCTCGTATGTGGGATCATCTGCAATGATTTTGGCTTCTGACAGTGGGTGTCTGCAGTTGGAGAGATCAAAGTCCATAAAGAAACTATACCTAACTGCACAAGACTGACTGGGAAGTAGCACCAACACCTCATGAAAATCAAAGTAAAATGTTTGGATTCTTCATTTTTCTGCAGGACTTTTCATTTCAAAGTCAAACTTCAGAAAACCAGCAGACAAAACATCATGTATACTTTGTGCTGCATCATAAGACTTGGTCAAAAAATGTAGCTGAACTGAGAGAATAAATTCCAACTGGTTCTAGGTAGCGCGATTAAGGTGCACCAGCCTTCCTGGCCAGCCATAAACAAAGCACAGCTAGCATTTGTAGTGGGCTGCCTCAACAGCAGCGACCCAATATCCCACACACCTCTGTTAACAGGAGAAAGCTTTTTGTAGCAGTCCAGAGCAAGCAGCAAACTCATATCTCTTGAGATACGGCAAGATATTGGGATGACTCTTTCTCAGGCGTGTTTTGGCTCCATGTCTGGGTTTTATTGTTGCTGCTCACCTCATTGTCTGGAGCACAACATCCCAAGCTCCTCTTTACCTTTTTTTAACCAAGACTGAGAGGGACTCAAGTCCAAGCACAGCAACTGAGACATGTCAGCAGCCAGAACTGAGCTGGAAAATCAGATCCAAACACCATTTCCGTCAGGCTGACCTTTGCTATTTTTCTCTTTTGATGGTTTCAGGGAAGCACTTGCCACTAACATGTTTCTTGTTTGTTGTGTTTTCCCCCTAATGAGTTGACCAAAGGTTTCTAAATGGAAGACTATGAGTGACTATGAATTTCATAACAAATTTCTACTAACAGTTTATGCCAGAGTCATTACAGCTTTCAGGGGTTATTAATTTTTACACAAGTAACTTCAGCTAACGTGACATGATGAATAAATCATCGGGGGAACTGAAATCATCGAGGAAGTAAATCTTCTATGAACTCAAACCCGTCATTTTTTCATTTGAGTTCTGGTCCAGCTGCAGAGAAAGTTTTGATCTGTTGGTTGGGGTTTTTTAAAGTCCCACATAGTCTTCAAAGTAAGAGTGTATGTTCAGTCCTGGGTTTGAAAAGAAATAACAATTCAAACCAGTTTTCAATTTGGGTTTGGGTTTGATTCAAAACTGTCAAGTATAGTCACAGAATGATTAAAACTGTTCTAACAGCTCTGGCCATGAGAAGCTAAGGCAAACCCAGAGGACATGCAGATCTGGACAAGTACTCTTGTTATTAGCTAAATTTTTCTGTTAACTAAATATTCACACAGACCAAAGCCCCATTGTTTTAGGCAAGGCAAGAAACAAGTAGTAAAAAATTACCCTGGCCTAAATAAATCTTCCGGTCTAGAGACACAAAGCTGGTACAAGATGGGAAAGAAGTAGTGATATCTTCTTTCTCAAACAAGGAGCTGAGGCATGGAGAGGTGAAGTGACTTGGCAAAGAGAGTGCAGGAAGGCTGTAGCAGAGCTTGGAGGTGCATCCAAGAGCTGTGATCCCCTCACCACAGCCACAGGCTGTCCTTCCTGCCTCACCCTCCGCGCCGGCTCTTACAGCACCCGGTCACATCTCCATAAAACAAGACAGAACAGTGACCCAAGTGGCCAGGGGAAGAGGGGAGAAAGAAAGCCAGTTTATTTTTCTTTCTGCTACTTTATCTCACTTCAATGGGAGCAGTTGAAAATGTCGAGGATAAATGAAAACAACTGTTGGGCATCAGTCCAAGTGGTTAACAAAGAAGCCCAAACTCTTTTAAGTCCTGCAACTAAAAGGTGCTGGCATAAAAAGAATAGCATTTTTCTTTGTAGGAATTATTCGTTGAACTCTCTAGTTCTGCATAGGACTCCTTGTCTCCCCTCCCTTCACTTCCCCACACTTCAAAACCAAATCACACTCCCCCTATATGCTATATTAGATGTTTCCTGAAAAGCACTGTGTTGTCATCCACATGTGAAATCAGTCTAAGATGTCCTGTCTTAGATGACATTCTTTAAAACCAAGTATGAGGGTCTGCCTTCCAAACCCATGTGTAACTCTGGAGCTGGGGTCAAATGCCAGGTAACTATTTTCATCCTTGACTCGATAGAAGATTTCCTGCTGTTTGTGGGGCTGTAGTATGTCCAAAAGCACCTGTCCATCTCCGACAGGGAGGAATGCAGTACCAGAGAGGGAAGACGGGTGGGTTCAGTATAAAGGTTTTCCTGATAATATGGTGAAAATGCTTTGGAAAATTACATAAGAAGCCAAGGGAAAAGGCTGGACTTTTAAAAGGAAATTGCTGATGCACTAAAGCAGAACAGACAACCAGAATAGGTTTAGTAACCCAGTAAAGAGGCTGACCTGTGAAACTTGGGCTGTAGAAGTGGTTTGACTGGGGAGGGAGGCTGTGCTTTCTGCAGGTTGATATCTATCAAGTTGGGTGCCAACATTGACCTTATTACTCTAAAAGAAAACAAGAATCCCCAGAATGTGTGTAGAGGGGAAAAGTACATTATTTTGCTTCTGTAAATCCCACAAGTACTCATCTCAAAAAATCTCAAAGGCATAAACTTGGGGGCAGTTGTTTGGTGGTGGCACGTTTTGGCATGTGAATACCTCTGCCATCTCCTCCCTCCTTCTGAAGTTTCCCCCTTCTAGTTGCAGCATGGTGAAAGAAATAGCTAATTTGACATTTCCAGTTCCTCTTGTTCTCAATATCTGTTGGGAACAGAATGAAAAATATTGATATCTCTGGAAAGAATGGGAAGAGGAGACCGTTTACAACAGCTCACTTTTATGCAAGCTTAGAACAGGGCCTCTAGACCTAGCTTTTCCCATTCCTTAGTTGTCAGCAGAGACCTCAGGTCCTTTGTTAATAACAGCTTGTGGAGCTGACTGATCTAGCTTTTGTTTGGATGGCTAAAGTCTATCCCATCCGCATAATGCAGTCTCTCTATTTCTTTTGTTAGCTGTTTAATAATGAAGCCAAATGCCCCTAAAAGCATTAATTCAACCTCTTTTTATGACAGTCTTTACTGTTGCAGATGATTATATGCATGATCCTCCAAACACCAAACTCTAGTATATTTTTAGTGCACAGGAATATCTCCCTCTGCAGACTGCAATAAGTTGCCTTTTGGACACATCTATCTCTGTTGCCGACAAAGCTTGAACTGGAGAGGACAAAACCACACTTTTGTTCCCTACATGATGCCAGTCACCACTTGCATTAGAAGGAAGCAGTAGTGAAAGAGAAAGAAAACTCTAAAATGTTCATTAGGTCACAGATGTAGAGTGGGATTTCCGTAGTGTGGAACCTGGACCACATCCAGTATTCTGCAGAAGGCTCCAGGGAACCAGTGGATACCACCTGTAAAGCAGGCATCAACTGTCTTCTCAACAGTCATAGAAATGCCTGGTTTTGGCCACGTCTATACAGAGGTCTTGCAAGCCTGGAGGTGCAAATGTGAGAAGAGGGTGAAGAAAGTGCAGCCAGAAGCCCAGCCTGAGGCTCTGGAGGAGGCTGAACATGCAACCATGTTTTGATCCGGGTTTGAGCAAATCTTCATACCAGTTTCCCATAAGGAGTTATTTAGATGAATCCTGGCTTTGCAAAGCTTGGGTTTATGGAAGTTCTGAGCTTTCACAGTTTTGTCTGTGGTAAAGGTGGTCAGAACACGTGCAGTGACCCAGGAGGCACTATCAGCTGAAAAATCAAATCACAGCCCACTTTCATTTTCCAGTCTTGGGAGAAATATGGATCTTAATACATTTTTTAATCCATTACCCATCCATAACGCAGCCAAACTAACTCCTCACCAATAAGTTGTGAAAATAAACCCATTATCATCATCATTTATGAAATGCTTGGATTCCTTTGTGATAAATGACATAGAGGAGGCCACAAGGAAATGAATAATCCCAACTTCAGAGCAGAGTTTGAGTAGTGTGCTGAAAGGAGATGACCTGGGACCTCATGTTGATCGTAGATGTTAAAGTAAAATATTCAGCATCTGCATATTAAGCTAGAACTCCTCAGAGGCTGTTAACTGAGGCAATGGTGCTACCAAAACTAAAACAAATGAAAAAAGGATATCTCACATCCACTGGTAATTCCAGAGCTACAAGAATATCCTTCTTCAATGCCTCTGGACTGGCAGAGATCTAAGTAGGGAATATCTAACGGAGTCAGAAAACTAAGTGGGTGAGGAAACAGGCCCAAATGGGGATTTATGTGATAACACTGTCAGAGTAGTAAAGCCCACCCATTCAGTAGCATCTCTCTTGCTCCCTTCTGTGTTCACATCTAGAATATCTTATCCTTCACTGGTCTGAGTGGTTCTTCCCACTGTGCTGTGCAGGAGGAAGAAGCAGCAAAATCATCTGGCGTGATTTCCCTTTCTGATTTCTCTTTCTGATTCCTTAGACCAGAGTAATTCCACTGATGTGAAATGAATTCATAAAAACACTGGGCTAGATCAGAATTAGTCTCTAAACATCTATTTATAATTCCCTGAGGATGACAGAAGGGAAAAACTGGGGATGTGCTGAAACACTGCCCCAGGCACATTCAGCTGTTATTAAAAAGAATTCACTTCCATGCAAATTGTATTTCATCAGCTAATTAAAGAGGTATTTACCCTCTGCTTTAATTAATATCTTGTCTCTTCCTTCCGAAATACTTAATCATGGAATGAAATCATCATAGAAATATTGCCCTGAAGTTAGCATCGGCATTTTATATCTCAGCAAATCTCCTCTGTGTGTGTGTGTATGCATATATATATGTGTGCATGTGTGTATATTTTAATAGCAGTAATTATAAACTACTCTGCCAGCTTATAGGGCTGCTTTACACTTGTGGCTTGCTGCCAGGCTTTTTTCTCCCAGTTCCTGATGAATAGCAACTGTTGTGCACGCTGGATCTGTGCTCCATTTAAGCAATATCCCAGAAGAAATTGGTCTCTTAGCCGTTAAGCACAACTTTGTTAGGCAGTGCCTGGGGCAATTGACAAAACCCATTTGTTAACTAGAAACTGTAATCAGTGGTTTGTGTATCAGCAGCGTACGCTTTCAGTAAGGACACATTATAATAGATGGAAAATCAGTTATTTCCTGAGCATCAACAAGCAATTTTCTACCAGTTAGGCTAGAGATGCATATCCCAGAGGTATGTAGGAGACAGAACTCACTGGTGTTAGCTTAAGCATGGGAAAGATAGTAGCAGAACACGTGGCAGCAGACTTTCTAAACACATTAAATAAACCATGCTGGAATATTGCCACCTGTAATTCAAGTGCAAGTTGTGAATCTTGCTAAACTATTAATGTTGCATTGAAATGGAATAAACTGCAGTCTCTGTCATTTGGAATATCTCAAGCTGGCCTCCTTACAGTCCTGAGAGGTGTTAAAACTCAAACAGAAGTTATGGGCTAGAGGCAGGTGCTGCTGAACCTTTGCCATACTGGAGACGGGTCCAAGGCTAATAATCCCATCTGCTCTTAAAAATAAATCTGTGAATTTACAAGATGAAGCCTAACTTCCTGAAGCAAGCCTTACTCTTGCCATTAAATCAATAGGCAATGTTCAGTCCATTCTCACATGGTTGGACTTGATGATCTTAAAGGTCATTTCCAACCCAGTTCTATGATTCTGTCAGTGGAGCATCACTCACATGAGCCCTTTCTTCCCATTCATCTTGGAGACATCCTCACCCAGAATCCTTGATTCAGCTCAGCTAATCCATTAATATAAATAAACCTAAACACCAGCAGGATGTAGCTTATCAGTTATTTCTGAAATGTTCTTATCTCTTTTAGTGTTTCTCACTGGGAAATAATGTGCAGACTTGTTTTTCCCCTTCCCTTTCTCTCGATTATATGGCTGGAGTGCTCCACGATTGGTATGCAGCAAACCAACAGTCATAACCTAATTGGAACAATTCACTCACTTCAGTAGTCTTAAAGATTTGAGAAGGGTTGAAGTTTCCCTTTTGATTCAAGAGCTGGAAAACCAGATCCCAGATGCAAGTGATTACATGCAGCATCAGCCAATGACACTGACAGGTCGCAGCACCTTTTTTTAAGTGTTTTTAAGCACTTAACTTTGAAGTGTTAACTGTGTTAACAATTTCCTTCTTCATTTCTGTCCTTAACATGATGAATTATTAGAACATTATTAAGTCAACCCTTTGTTAGAGAGCATGACAAATCCCTAAGTGAAAGCTAGGTGCTGTTGGACTGAGTGGCCTGTGGATCTTGCTGTTATAAACAGAATGATTGCAATTCCTTGTGACTGTTTTTTCACTGGAAAAGATGGATTAGAAGGCAAGTATGTGCTGGAGCTGTAAGTTACAACTTATCTCAGAAAGGCCTTTGCATGCCTAAGAAGTCATTTTTAAAGGCAGCTTTAGCCTTTACGAGTCCCTGTGGATTGCTGCACAAATCTGTAGCTGCAGAGACTGTCCAAGCTTTTTGATGAGGGCCTGGGAGTTCAGGCAGGACAAAAGGAATCATGACCCAGTTTCTGTTCCTGAGAGTGTCACCAACTCTGGCTGTGTCACTAAAGTTCTCCAGGCTCCAGCTTTCCATATAAGACAGTCAAAGTAGGATCTGGAGTATTTTAATGTTTTGCTAATACTTAGAGTTGGCTAAATGGTACCACTGAGAAGTATGAAGTGTTTCAGGTCAGCGCTGAGTTATGGGATGCCTGATGTCCACACCTGTGTTTATCCCTAGGCTTGTTGCTGAAGACAACACTGAAGACTGCTCACAGTTGTGGTGGGTTTGGTGTGAGGTCTGATGTGAGGAAACTTAGGGGCCCACTGACTAATCCTTACACATCTCTGCCCATCTTCTTCCTCCCCTTCAGAGCTCAGTCCTCTGCTCAGTGGGTACCACACCTTTTATGCTGACCAGACAGATAAGAAATTCACGCCTCTATTCTGTTCCCATTAATTCAATTACTGATCAACATGATCAGGTGCACTTTAACTCCAGTATCCAGGAACTGGTATTTATTACACAGGAACAGTCTGAACAGCCAGAGATTCATCTCCTTGTCTAGGACAGATGGGAACTATCCAAACATTTTCATCTGCCAAACTTAGTGAAAAAAAATGATGGGACCAAAATAAAAATTTGGGATTTATCCTGGGGAAAGGCATATTGACAGATCCCCAGGATAAGCCCACCACCTCCCAACCCTGAAACAACAGAGTACTTTAGACATTGTAAAGGTTTCTTGATTTGTTCAGGAGTCTTTTCAGATTTGTCTGTTCTTGCATTATCTGATCTGCTTCACCCATCAGTCCCCTCATTAAGCAGCAGAGATGGTTGCTTCTGGGAATTTTCGTAGGAATTTAAGATGTGGCAGACATTGATTTTTTTGCTTTTCCGTTTCCAATCACAAAAATGACGTTCAAGTACCAAGCAAGACAAGTCATGGACATTCAGCCGTGCGATTACGAGGGCTGAAGCAGAATATGCATGTGTATACAGAATACATCTGCAAACCAGGCTGTGATTTACTGCTAGGCTTAAAAATGCTTTAAAGACTTCTAAGCATAGGAAGAAATATGCTGTTAGTAAAGCTTCCATGTTATCAGCCCAGCTAAATAATGATGTGCAATGTGTCATGTGTAAAGAATATATTAATGCTTGGATAAATATTTTCCTAATGTCTGCTCGGTTGATATCTCCTTGGCATATAACCAGCGGATAGTAAATAACACTCACCACTCTGTTTACTTATGGTCTATTTTCTTTCTTGTCTTTTACATTGGCAATAATTTTGGGGGCTACAGGGGAGGAAAAGGCTGAGGGAACTGGAGCCTTATAAAATGTTTGTTTTCCTTACAAATCTAATGAGAAATAAACTGTTTATGCTTTAGTCTTTCACTGCCATGGAAATGTTAGATGATTTTGTGTGACTTTCAAAGCTTTTAATGTGTAGCCAAGCAGTAGCATTATGGAGAGAGTGGGAAGGGAGGAAAACAAGAAACTGAAGGAACACAATGAAAAAAACAAATGAGTCCACTTTACCTCATAGTTCCTAGTATGTTATTTTGCCTTGCTCATGAGCATGACTTAATGCTGGTTACTTCCCTTGACTTCAAACTGCATTTGTTTTCATCATCTGTTTTGACAACCTCTTTCCCCCTCAGGCTCATCTCTAATTGAATTTGTCATGCAATCCTCACCTCCCTGAAACAGTTTGTGCAGGAGGGAGACTGGGAGGCAGCTGGACCCAGGTTGGTTTCTGTAGTGTTACCTGCAGAAATCAGCCTGTTCCTATCCTACCTTAGGAGCTGAGAGGCTTGGCATTGTTTGGTATCCCACAAATGTGGCTGTCGTACTTCCAGACCGAATCTGATACCTTTACACAGCTCTCAGTGGACTTCCAGTTCAGATCCCTACCAACTCCTGCCCTTCTCTGCTGTCATCTATCTCACAGAGTAGACATGCTCTTAAAGAGGTGCTTATTTTGAGATTATATTTCTCCCTGCACTCCCAAAATTGCAGCTTTCCAGCTATATTCTGTTCTTTATGACCTCCTTGTATATCAAGGGATGTCAGTAGGGTACACAGAGTGGACTGTAGAGGTCCCCAAGCAAGGAGGCAGACCTGAAATACTGTAGTTTATTCAGGTATACAGGCATGACAGAACTTGGCATGTGATGTTTAGTGAGGCCCCAGCTGTGATTTGTCCAAGTGGTCAGGAAGGAACCTAAGAATGTTATTTCTTTATTTTTCTCACTTCAGATGTTCTCAAGCCTGTCAGCCTCAACTACTGTGCTTTTATTCTTAACAAAGCAAAAGAACACTTAAAAAAACAACCTGAAGGCAAGTTCCCATGCAGGTACATGTTTTCTGTATTAAAGAACTAGCTACCTTTTTCTCTCCAATTCCACATTAACAAAATGAAGTTCTTCTCACACCTAAAATCAGGTTTGTTTGGTTTTTAACATTTCTGTTGCTGAATTCAGCTAAGCACTTCCACCCTGCAAGCTGAAGCTGGTAGCGTTAGGCATGGGGGAGGGATATTAACATAAGAACACTCATCTTGTTCTTTAGCATAAGTGGAGCCATCATGTTGTCTTCGTCTACTCCAAAGCGCTGTGTCAACATGTCCCTGTAACAAAAGTGTTCATGGTATCTAGATAACACGTCACACGTTTGACACACCACTGTGTTATCTCAACTCGCCAAACATTAAAGATAAACAGTGTCATGGAAGTGCACACATGCTTTAGAGAGGGTATGTGATCAACTCTAATTTACAACCTTTGTATCTGACTGCAGCATAAACAGAAATATGACAGACTTGTATTGTCTGCATTTGAAGGATAGCCTGTAGGAAATGCCGCATTATGAAATCAGAATTGCTGCACTTCAGAAGTCAGAACATTTCCTACCTCTCCCTTCCAGGTGCCTAAGTGCAAAAGAGATAGATAGATACTTACTAGTATTTTAACTAATTGGTAGTTAAGTGTTTTCCTGAATGCACACACCTTCTAAAGTGTGTCTAAAAATCATCAAAGTCAAATTATTCCAATGTTTTCACTAGAGTCTTTTCCTTTGAACACCAAATCTCTCCCTCCCCCCCTTTTAGTCCCTCCTCAGAAACAAATCCTTTTTTGCTTTGTGTTGTCAGAATAGAAAGGAAATACTTTGAACCCTCCAAAACCCTGTTGTTTCACTGATGAATCACAGCATACACTGGTGGGCTAAAGGGGTTACTTTTCCTACAGCACTGCAATCTGGAGTAGATGAGAAATCAAACTACTTATGGCAATGACATTGTTAAGTGGATAAATATTTCCAGATAGAGGATTCCAATTTGGTATATTATTTTCTTTCTCTTATACGCAGATGATGTGAGAGCCTTGCAAATAAAGGACATAATGTCAGGGGGACGGAGGTAGGAAATGAAGATCAGTTTCCTTTTCTTCTATCTTCGCCTCCCAGGGAGAAGTTAATTTTGGCTGTGTTCAGTCTCAGTTCATAGAAGGAGGAATGCTAAAAAGCTTTATTCTTGTAAAAGTCAATTGCCAAATTAAATGGAAAGAGGAAGCAAAAATAATAATAGTAAAGATAGAGTTTGAATCACAGGGGAAAAGCCAATATCCTCTCCAGAGTTCAGCTCTCACCCCTTTGGCACCTTTATTTGCCAGCTCATTAGGAAACATCTTCTCAATATTTTGCTCTAATTGAAGTGGACACATGCTGTTTCTCCACAAAAGGAAGTGGTATGAAGAAAGCCTGTCAGTCAGTTTGGCATTTTCTTTTGTTGCAGTTTGTGTTTATTGACCTTTTGGTTTTTTTTTTGCTTCCCACAAATAAACTCAATAAGATAGACAGGAGTCCCCCGGCAACAAGGAAACAGAAATCATGCCTGTAGACATATGCCCTGGTCTACACTTTTGGAAAGCTTTGCCAGGCCCAGGTTTGACAGATCAATTTTACACAGGTATTTTACATGCTGTCAACAGCCCCTTTTATTTAGAATAAACTAAGTACTGAGTGGGCAGAATTATCTGGGCTTAACCAAGATACAGGATGGAAAGTCATGGCCAAATGATATTCTATGTACACCATGGTGTAAAACATCTGAAGCCCATGGGGTCCCATTGTTGTAACTGACAGGAAGTCCAGCAGAAAACCAGCCAGCCCTGCTCTGAAGTCCCAGCCTCATCACCCACATCTTCTTGGCCCATTTGAAGGAAACTCTGGGTGAAGTTTAAGGACTGAGTTTTGCATGAGGTCAACTGAGAGGCTTTTAAGTCCCCAATGGCCTCAAAATCCAGCAAAGCAGAACTGGATTTGGTTCCCGTGGCTCTGCTTACTGCCTGTTCTGAAAATTAAGGCCAGAGGTATCCACAGCAGCATAAGCAATAGATGTCTTTTAGCTTGTGTCTAGCCTGGATAAATGTTCACCCGAGGCTTGCATTCCTTCCAGCCCCCAGCAGAACCTGGGTACACCTGCATCGAGGTGGAAGTTAGACAGAGTTTTTCCATGCAGAGGAGCAAGGAGGGTTTCCAGTGCACACTGAGTATTGGTCTGAATCCCACATCGTTCATGTATCTAATTACCCCCAAAGTCGCTCCCTATCTATTCTTTATTACTTTGATTCAGTGTCTTCGCTGATACTGCCTCATGTTCCTGAGCACAGCCTGCTGAAGCCACTGTTCTGCATTAGCAGGCTGCTGGAGCATAATGGTTCAGTCTAAAACCCATCAAAAGCAGCGTAAGGTTTCCTATGGGCTTACTGGGGCTTTGCAGTGACTTCTAAACATATGGCCCACTTTTCCCTGTACACCAAGCTCGTGCGGGATGAGGGAGCTGTTTGGAAATTGCAGCTATTGCAATAACTGACATTAGCTCACCTTAGTCACAGATCAAGGTAATTGCCAGAATCACAGCTGCAAACTCCATTAACTGATCCCTGCCAAGGCTAGCTAAGCTGTTAACCTAAAACATCCCCCTGTGCCTTCAAATAGGCTGTTTTATTGTGCTATGTAAACCAGTGGTTAAATAAGCAGTCCTCATCTACACTATGTAAAGGAAGAGCAGTGCTTATCAGGAGAGGAGAGCCATGGGTTTGCTACAAGGTTATGCTTGCTCTCAAAAATGTGCATACATCATCTGGGAAATCACAGCCCCAAAAGGCATTGAAGCCAGGCATTTCTTTCTAGGACAGACGCGAGGTGGTGCTGGTATGGACACAAGTGGTGCCGGGGAGGTGAGGAGCAGAGCCTGCAGCATGGCTGGGAGCAGTCCCCTGCAGGGCAGACAGAGCATCATTACAGCAGTTCTCTGTGTGTGTGCCCAGAATTGGCTGTGTGGAG
This sequence comes from Psittacus erithacus, assembly GCA_009867235.2. Taxonomy (NCBI): domain Eukaryota; kingdom Metazoa; phylum Chordata; class Aves; order Psittaciformes; family Psittacidae; genus Psittacus; species Psittacus erithacus. The sequence goes on along the minus strand of WYDI02026846.1, from coordinate 11,091 downwards.
CTGGAGTTAAGGCAGTGCACAGGCCGTGGGAGTGATGAGGTGATTCGGAGCAAATAAAGCTTAATTAGTGCACAGTGACCCTTTAACAGTAGTTTCCAGTGTGATGAAATACCCACCACCAGCGAACAAAACTTATAACTTAATCACATAGCATTTTTGTTGGAAATATGCGTTTCCTTCAAGCTTTCATGTTTTTCTCTTTTTAGGTCGGGGAAAGGGTAATACATACCTCTAACACAGACTTGAAGCTGTTATTCCCCTCTCTGCTGTTAATTCTCATGGCCAGCTCTGTTTTTTTCCCTCTCTGATTTGCGGGCTTGCCAAGTTTTCTAATGCAGCAGGGAGAGAGCAGGACCCAACTCTGGTTCAAGTGACCCATTGATAAGGACTGTTTGGGCATCAGGAGAGTGTGCTGTTCTCTTCAGCTTCTCAGTCTCAGGGACTGTGTGGGACTCCTGTAGCTCCACAAGGAAAAGAATCTAGTGACCCTGGGTGGGCGATTCCCAAAGAAAGGGGCACCCCACAGTGCTGATCACAAATCAGGCGTGACAGTAACACAGGGGAATTGCTTCCAGCCTTCATACCTTTCCTTCTCCACTTTCCACCTTCATAACACACTGACCTAACAGGCCCAGGATCCATGTATGTGGAGATGGACCAAAAGTGTGGCTGTTTCTCTTTTTCTGTCCATTCTGTGAAGTGGAATGAAAAGCTAAGATGGGAGAAAAGGGAAAGGACAAAATGTGTCAGTGGGACAATAAAAATCACTGTTTAAAGCAAGATAGCCACAGGGGTCAATGACAGAGTGGGAAGAGGAGACATCCTAAAGAGTTTTGATAGCAGGCCTTGGTGGCATTTGGCATGGAGAAGCTTCTGGAAGAGGAATTCAGGCAGGGAGTGCAGTGAGATCCACCAGGCATTGTGGTCAGACAAGCAGACCTTACCTGGAGCTAAGGTATCAAGTCTGGGGTGAAGAGAGTTAGCTGGAGAAGACTGAGGTTGGTTTCACAAGAGGTGGGCAGAAGGAGGATGGTGCTCAGTATGGTCCAGACGACCCCATGTTTAATTGGTAAGGCAAATATTTGGGGAGAGTCTGGAAGTGGAGTTGTACCTAGTTATGGAAGCAGGCATGAACTACTGAGAACACTAAGCGAGCATATGACTGGATCACAGTATTTTCAAGTGCTTCTATGCTGGATTGTCCCAGAGCAAACCTGCATGGTGACAGACTTGTCAAACATCACATCTTCCTTTCATCACAGGCTGATAGTGAAACGCATATATTGTCTCAGCAATGTCTTCAGCCTTTTCACTTCCCCTCGGCTGCCGGTGTGCTCTGGCCCACATCTCCTTTCAGACTGTAACGCTGTGGAGCAGAGACTTTTTCAGTGCAAAGACTCATGTTGTTGATCTGGGTTCAGCCCCAAGCAATACTCCAATGCAAAACCATAGCTGTCCTAGCACACCAGGAGCCTGGAACAATGAATCCTGATGCTGGGTTCTCTGATGTCTCTAATAAGATGCAAACTTGACTTTTCCTTTTGCAGTTGGGGCACCTGGTCTCCTTTCAGGAGGCAGATGTTGTTCCAGGTACATAAGAGCTGAGATTGCACTGAAAGTATCCTTCCATGAGGGGCATTAAACCCTCTCTCTTCTATCCATCTGCCCTAGTTTTGTGACATGTAGGAACATAATATGCATGAGACTTCCCACATGTGTCCAGTTCTGCTGAAATTGGCCCATATGTTCGGAAGATGTAAGGGGAAGGGTAGGGTAGGGTAACAGAAAAAAGATGGATTCATAAGAAGTCCAGCTGCAAAACACTGCTAATTGCATGGTCCCTTACTGCTCAAACTGGGGTTTCCGTTAGCAAATGAAACCCACTCCAGATGAGATACACCACAGATGAGAGTCAGCCACAGCTCCGCTTGCTCTCTGGAAAGCTTTTAGAATATTGCTCTTTTCATTTCCCCTGCTGACAGGGCCTCAAAGGACAAGGGCTGCAATTGCAGAAGACTCTGCAAGAACCCGCTGACAGGTGATTAACAGCTCCTGGATGCTGTGAGCCTGACCACACTTCTGACCACGGGAGCAGTTAAACAAATTATCAGCAGGGCTGTTTTGTGGTTAACTAACCCCTTTCTCTAAACAAGTCTGCTAATGACATTTCCCGGGCCTGGCACCAGGATGCACCTGAGAGCCAGGAGCTGTGTGCTGAGACCTATTAACAGACTGCTTTAAAACACAACAATAACAACAACAAGGACCAAACTGGAAGGCAGAAAGAAATCTGGACTGTCAGTAGCATGCAGAGCAGAAACTGAATAAAGGAGTGAATTTTAATAGACTAGTTCTCTGGGGAGACTTTCAACCAAGTGTGGAAGCTAGAATAGTTTTGGTGCCATCTATTTCAGGGCAGTCTTTACCCAGAGCTTTCTGTCAAAGCCAATACTCTGCTCTTCATCCCAGGTGAACCCTGAGACTGGGATAAGTCCCTGACGTTTTGGAGGATTCAGGAATCAGAATGTGAGAAGTTGGCTGAGATCCTGAATATGGGCAGCAACTGAGCAAACACTTCCCCTTGCTACTTGTCCAAACCCCTCATTGGAACCAGTCCAAGGGGTGAAGGAATGCTGGTGTCACACCATGGGACACGATGGAGACGAATCCCCAGGGAATCTTCTGTCAGCACTGTGAGGTGTTGGCTATATGTGAGAGAGAAGAAGGGATCCACTTAGAATCCCCTAGGATCATTGTGGGCTTTGTAGAATGGCGAGTGCAGAAAGCTTCACAATAAGTCATTCAAATGGGATTTGATCACAAATAAAAGTTACTGCTCTGGTATGTAAGGGAGGTTGGTGAAGGTTGGAGGTAGCATATATCTAGGCATATGGTCTGACAGTTCTCTGAGAGGAAGACTTCCCCTGGAGTAGCGGGGTGCTCCAGAGCTGCTTCAGCCTGCTGCTTGAACTATACTCATGATTTGGCATGAAGGCACACTTTTATTGATGTCCAAAAGCCTTCTCCAGTTTTGTTGAGCTGAGGGATGTACCACCAAGACGCTCTTAGGTCCATATACTGGGTGCTTGTTTGTCTGCCATTCCCCAGATAATTAATGAACTCTTTATGTCACAGGGCTTTGTTCTATTACCTCACCTTCCCTTCACACAGGAGTGATCCCTTGAACCTGAAGGCTTGTTGCTGAGTCTCCAGCACCATTTCATAGCAGTATGGAGACTACTGTCTATCTTGGATGCCTCCCTGGTGTCTTTTAATAGCTCAAAGTTGCATTTGATCAGCGGAGCTAAAGGTGGAAGGAAGCTGAGGAGATTCCACACCCTGGGGTGGTTCACCTTATCATGCAGACATCATCTTCATGACTTCGTAGAGGTGTTGGGTTCTTGGCGCGTGGGTATCTATGACAGAGTTTAGTTTCCTCTGAAGAGGGGTGCTTAGTGCTAATCTTAGTCTTCACACTTCATTTAAAGGTGTCAGAGTGAAACTGAAAACGTGAGGATGGAGGACACAAGGATACCCTTCTGGCTTTATACTTTTAGTGAAAAACATTGGGTGATGTTTTGGAAGATTCCAAAATCATACAGTCATACAGTGTGCCTTAGAACCAGTTCTTAGAAAGCTGTAGTGATCCAAGGTATAGAAACAGCTCTTACCCTTGTTCTACTGTTTATCCAAGTAGTTTCCAAGAAGCCAGGAGCTCTATTTGGACTCCTCCTCATGCTTCCTGGGCTTGTCTTTTCTTGAGAGTGATGCAAGAAGAGGATGTTCCAGAGGTCACGAGATCATGTCACGAATAGTGAGGAGCATACGGAGTTCCGCCCTGATTGCTTTGGGTTTGAGAAGCCGGGAGTTACCAGGAGAGATGGAAAGTTGTAATAACTTAGGTAGTGTATCCATTTTAATTGTAGCCTCTCCTCTTTCCCTTTCTTCCTCTTTTGTTACAATGTAGGCAAGGAATCTTTGTCATGACAATGCATTCAATAGCTCTCCAAGGAAAGCAAGCAGATGGTTTTACACCCTTACACAGTGAATTAGGTGAGAGGAGAGTCATTAAGTGCAACCATGAGAGTTTTTCAGCTCCATTGAGGTGTGTACAGAGAACACAGAGAGTGAGTACTTGCCGTATTTAGGTGGATAGTGCTTATAGTGAAAAATATTATGGCAACCTGCCTTTTTACCTTACAGCCGATAGAAGCAGGTGGCTATGCAAAGTCCAAGCTGAAGTGCTTTTGCACTTGGAAGGCTTCAAGATACAACATTTTCTGTTTCTCCTTGAAGCATGAATAAGAAGTTAGGTCTGCTTGCAACCTGGCCTAACCTCTGCATACTTAAGCCTGTTGAAAATGCTGGCTGTGTTTGTTCAGAATTGAGAGGAAGAAGCAAAGCGGATGTTATATTCAGGCTCTCCTGAGGCTCTTCTGCTGTGTCCTGCTATTTTCATTTCAGAGGAAGAGTGTTATGCCTTCAAATAATGTGAATAATAGGATTTTTAAATACTGCAGTGGCTTGTGCAGTTTGTATAACAGCTCAAATAGCTTTTTCTTTAAGCAGCAGTTAAGATTTCTGTAAATAGCTTCTTTTTTGTTCTTAAAAAAAATGGGATGAAAAGTAAGAAAATTCATCGTGGAGAGAAGCTGCTTCTTCTGTTGCTTTACCTTAAACAGCAGCTGATTCTACTTCAGGAGTAAAGTTCAGAATAAGCTGAAACAGTTGTAGTGCCTTCCCTACCAGAAAGAACACATTAGAAACCTTCTCTTGTTTATCTAAGTCACATGCTGACATGAGGAACAAGTGTAGCATCTGTTTCTTCAGGTATTTGAAAGACAAAAACTTCACTGTCTTGCTAGTGTGAATGAATATTTGCATTGTTCTTCTCTGCCTTCTTGCTCTGTCAGTCTTCTAAACTACCTTCTCTCCACCAGTCTTTCCTCCCATCGAGGAACAGATGTTCATGCCCAGAAACTGGGTGAGACAGCAGCAAACTAACTCCTGCCATGCAACCGAGAAGAGTCCTTATAAATCTGAAGGATGATTCTCAGTTTCCTGTGGTGTGCTGGAGTCAGTGAAGTCCTGTAGACCCACCTACTTTTCTAATGCCTTCGCAGAATTCAACCCTCCGGGGATAAAATGTCCTCTAATCTACCCCCAGATCTACTTTCTAAGTAGGGTGCTACTAGTTAGCAGTATTTGATTTTCCACCCCACTCAGAAAGTTGGCCGTGGGACAAATGGGTCTCAGGATCTCCCCATAAGGAGAGATAGTAATTTCTGTTCTTTGGCAAATCTTATCTGGGCCCTCTGGTTTTTATCTTAGAAGAAAATACCAGAACAGTAAGTAACCCCCACAGGACACCTTCAGCCTGGCTGTGGGCACCCTTCTGCTGAAAATTCTACAGCTTTAGGGGCCTGTTGAGTTTCTGGCCTGCAGTTTTGGCCTTAGCACCTAAATCTTGTTTAGCTGCTTCAGCTCTGGTTTTGTCCCGTTGTAACTGGCTCTAAGCCCTAACGCTAGAAGCTGGATGAAGCTAAAATTTACAATGTGAACAAGCCACTAGCAGGGGGAACAAAGCTGTTTCTACAGTATGGCCTAAGCCAGTGTCATTAAATAACAAAACCATAACTGAAGAGCTGCTGCCATGTTATGTGATTTGTAACAGCTCTGTGGTTTCTCAGAAAGTCTCATTTCTTTCCAGTGCTCCCAGAACTTGTCTTCCCTTTCCATTTCCCTGTGTGGGGCATCTTGTCCCATGAAGGCTTCCATGATGTTTCCCTGCCCCACAAAGGCGCTTTAGATGCTATAGGAGCTCTAAAATGTCTTTTCAACTGAATTATTCAAAACTTGTTTGGTTCTTTTTCTTGTCATCACAGCATTGTTTCAAAGTGTCCCTTAGTTTTGGAATGAGCCTAGTGTTTACACACGAAAAGATGACGAGTATGTCGTCCTGCAGGATTCACTGAGAAGGGCACTGCTGGAGGATGAGGCAGCTTTTGAAGAGAGAGAAATTCTTTGAGGGCCCTTGGGTTCTGAAATGAAAGCTGGACCAACCTGGGGGTTCCCTTCCAGGGATAGGAAGGGTAGCAACCCTTCATTTGTTCTGTAGCCCCTAATGTCAAACGTTTGCTTTCTCTAAGACAAAGCCAATGCAAAAGTCACTAAATATTGGTGGTAATTTTAAGTAATGGATGTGCTTTTTTCTCTGGGTTGATGGTGGGTTTTTTTGAGGTCATTAAATGAAGAATAATATGCAAATGCATAATTGCTAGCATGCTGTCCAAGTGCGGCTTTTAAAAGCAAATAATCATGTGAAGAAGTGTGAGATTTTTTCCCCCCTGAGTTTTCCTGCCCTCTTATATGTTGTTACAACTTTTGTTTTCACTATGTCGAGCCATGAGTAAGTTTTGCCAAGAAAAATCTACATGTTCCTGTCTGTCGATGCAGCAGCCAGAGCAAGTTTCTGGGATTTTCCTTGCTTTGCAGAGAGATATGGTAGCAAAGTTTGTCTCTGTGTGCTATAGAAGGACCATGAACAGACAGCATTTCTGCATTAAACGTGTATTGCTTTCAAATCTGCCACAGGAGGTGAGGCCACTGCAAGTGAGCCTATCAGCCAGACCTGCATGAAGAATGGGGTTTTTTTCCCCCCGTGGTCATAAGGAGAAATTAGCAGAGGGAGGGAGAACATTATATTTTGTCAGACCCAATCATAGTGCAATGGGTCTTCTGGTGGAAAAGGGATATAAAATCAGTCAATTTGGGCCACTTTGATGCACTTTCAGGTTATTTAACTCTGAAGCTAGTGACAACAGTGTTCAAAGAATGATAATCAGGGGGTTGGAACTAGATGATCTTAAAGTCCTTTCCAACCCTAACCATTCTATGATTCTGTGATTCTGTATCAGAACTAGCAGAGCAGACTTCAAAACTGCGTAGATACAGAGGAAAAAACCCAACCTGCATGGCGTTGGAGGGACAGCAGCATTTAAGGACTAAGTTTTTCTCAAAGTTTTGAAAGCCAAACCTCATTCAAAATAAGGTGAAAGCACTCTGCCTTCCGCCTGAGTATGGGAATTCAGCAAAGCCTTGGGCAGCTGCTTTTGTAGCACTTCATGATAAGCCTCTTCTTATGTTGTAAGAGGTGAAAACAATAAAAAGCAAGCCCTGAGGGCAAGTTTGGAGCTACTAGGTCAGGCTCTCTGCAAACTCAGAGTGTCATTGCTGCCTTGTGATTGCTACATCTATTATAAGCTTTCCCTACTTTATATACTTCAGTAGTGTTTAAACTCTATAGGATAGAGATAAGTAAATATGCGATATGCATCATAGATTTTGCCTTCCTTTATCAAGAATATCTTTATAAAGTTGTTAGCCTTGGATACTATCTTAACAGTCACTTATTTCTGAGCATCTGAGACTATATGGAGACTGTAAAGGAACTCTTAAAAGGCCTTTCTGTTTTCACCCATTCCTCTTACTTCCCTGCACCCAGAATCATAGAGTATTTTGGGAAACACTGAATTACATTGTTTATGTCAGGTGCTTGTCCTTCTGATCCAGCACTGCTTTTGATCCCCTTGTGACCTGGGGCTCTTCACTGCTCAGCACCTGAGTTTCCTCACTTTTGGAAAACTAGTAATGAAGTTCTCCCCCCACACTTGTCATCATAGCACCTAACTGACTGCTGGTGAGGTGCTTAGACCAGTGGCAATGGAAATCCCTGCTGAGAGAAAAGGCTTATTTGACCAGTGCAGATCTGTGAGACCTGTGTGTGACACAAAAGCCGTATTATTCATAAACATCTAAAGGCAATCTTTCTGGGAGAGAAACTCCCAAATAATCTATTGAGCTTCTGCATTTTTTATTTCTAGTTCCACAGATGGACCCTTGAGTTTCTGGTTTACAACTGCTCGTAAAATGAATGACATGCCTTACAGGCAGCCATCAAATGCATTTGAATTCCACTGCTTGCTCTTAGGCAGTGCTGGTGCTACTTTTGCAAGCAGCATGAATCTGTTTGCAGTGATGAGGGGACATCTCACAAGGACCAGTTGCAACAGTACTCACTCCCATCTCCTCTGAGAGGGAAAGGCAAGACTTTAATATCACCCCCAGTTAGCCTGAGAAAGGCTTATGAGCCTGGGAAAGAATAAAAAGTCCTTGCTGGCACTGTGGGATCAGGAGGGTTCATACTGATGTGCTTTCCAAAGGATGCTCTCTAGGGTCATGAACCTTTCCCAGTTCTTTGACTTATACACTGAACCAAGTATTTTCTGGAGTGTTGTTTCTTTATGATAGAAGCTCCTGAATGCAATACCAGAATATACAGAAGCTACATCAGGGGAGTTTGCCTCCCCCACATAATTCAGGCTCATCTATATTACATGCTTAGTCCCATTTTATACACAATACGACCATGGGCAACTCTTCATCCACTTGGCCACTGTCTCTGTCCAGAACACCACAGCCCTGGGAACCTACTTGTTTATGCTTGGCTGCAGCAGATTAAGCTCTTGTTACAAGTCAATGGCCAATCTGTTTTTCCAGCTATGTTTTCTAGGAATTTGCTTGCTCTTCTCAGTCCCAACACCCCTGAAACCTTTGCAAAATATTCCTTTTTGGCTTTTGTCAATCTCGGTTTCAGATTCCTTTTGCCGGCTAAAGGCTTTCTGGGCAGGTTGACAGGCATAACATCTCCTTCTTTTAAAAACAGTCCATATACTGCAGCGATGGGCTGGGAGCTGTGTTTGTCTTAACTCAAATTGCAGAGCTATCCCGCAAGCTGGGAAGATCTCCTTCTCTCAGCTTTCTCTGAAATTAAAGACCGCCTCCCTTCATCTCTGTCTGGGTTACATTAAAGTTGCTTCTCCAATTGTCAGGAGTTCGTTTGGATGTATAAGAGGGCCTTGCCACAAAAAGTGACTTTTATATAACATACTGATGTCAAAGAAGTAAAAAAGTCACAAAGAGAGAATCTTTATAGGTCTTGAGTGAGCAATTCTGTCTTTCTGTGTTACTTGATCTGAGCTAACGTGTGTTATTTTGCAATGACAAAAAGACTTTAGTTATTTTCTGGTCAGGTCAAAGCCTGGTAGATACTTGCATGCAATTGTGCATGAAGCATTTCATAGGAGCCTTAGTGCTTTAAGCAAAACAGCTAGCACCAGGGATAGGATACCAGAAGCTCTTTCTTTCCACTTACTGTAAACCATAAATTTTACTGCTACTTTATTGTGGTGGTTCTTGAAAGAGCAAAAGGAGTGGGGAACCAGTTCCCAGTCAGTTTTATAAAGTACATGATTGCTTGTATTGGTACCAAGTCCAAAGTGCAATATTTCAACTATGAATGATCAGTTGTTTTCCCAGATTCCCATAAAGTCATTACACACAGTGGAAAGTGTCACCCATAACATAAGATCGGTACATGCAGAACTGGAGCAGATTGTCAAGAGAGCCCTCATTTTCAAGGAGGTAAATACATACATACAACTGCATAGCCTTGGAGGTGGCCTTCTCTGTGAAAATGTGCCTTGTAAAGCATACTCTGATAAGGTCTCTAAAAATTTGCTGTGACCTCTACAGATATGCCTTCTAAAGTCAGCAGCCAAGAGCCAAGAGCTCCTCCACCACTAAGGAACTCATCTCATGTGGAATTTCCCTTTGGAAAAATCTTCCCTGAAGTAAGATCCAGTCTTGGACCATGCCATTTAGGATAGACATGAATAGATGATAGGTAGAGTGTTCTTCCTAGTAGTTGACACCATGCTGGTTTCTGGATTTAGTATGCGAATAATGTTGGTAGTGCACTGATGTTTTATTTGTTGCTAAGTAGTGCTTACCCTAAGTCAAGGGCTTTTCCATCTCTCATGCTCTGCCAGTGAGGCGGGGCACAAGAAGCTGGGAGGGAGCAGAGACAGGACACCTGGCCCAAAGTAGCCAAAGGAGCATCCATACCGTAGAGCATCACGCTAAGTATAGAAACTGGGGGGAGTTGGCTGGGAGGGGATGATTTCTGCTAGGGGACATGCTGGGCATTGGTCAGTGGGTGATGAACAGTTATACCGTGCATCACTTATATATTTTGTGGTTTATTCCTCTGTCTGTTTTTGTTGTTTCCCATTTCATTTGTATTATTTTGAATGCTTCTGTGGCAAAGAGTCATCCAAAAGAATAAGGATGATTTCCAAAGGATCTGCATCTGTTATTTTAGGCCTCTCAGTAAAAGTAACAGGGAATTGGGTTGTCACCTATGTTTACTGAACCATGTTGCAGAATTTGATAGCTCTACTAAGATGTTTCTATTAAACTGTATGACTGCTCAGCAAACTAGTGGGGAAATCATTATTTTCTAGCCCACTCTGGTAGAAGGTGGGAGCCCACCACTGGCAACAGCTGCAGGTGTTCTTCCTGCAAAAACAATGCTCCTACAGGGAGAGCCCTCCAAGAAAAACTAAGGGGACGTCATCAGGCAGAGGAGACACTGCTAAGCATTGGGATGTGCACAGTAGCTCAGCAGACAGTTGAAGTTAAAGCTTTCAAATTATCCTCACCAGTGGAGGGTCACCTCATTGCCTCAGAGGTCCAAGCATGCTTAGAACCTTAGAAGAACACTTGGCTTCCAGTGGCAAGGGAAGGAAAAGATGAGGCTGGGAGCCAGCTCCTGGTTTCTCTCCTAGTAGTGCAAAGCATTACCACTGTAGCAGCACACGTCACCATGCAGATTTTAGATGTTCACAAAGAGTTTGTTTTTCTCAAGAAGTACTCAGGGAGGGAAAATCATAGAATCATAGAATAGTTAGGGTTGGAAAGGAGCTGAAGATCATCCAGTTCCAAACCCCCTGCCATGGGCAGGGACACCTCTCACTAAACCATGTCACCCAAGGCTTTGTCCAACCTGGCCTTGAACACTGCCAGGGATGGAGCATTCACAGTTTCCCTGGGCAACCCATTCCAGTGCCTCAACACCCTTACAGTAAAGAACTTCTTCCTTATATCCAGTCTAAACTTCCCCTGTTTAAGTTTTAACCCGTTACCCCTTGTCCTGTCACTACAGTCCCTAATGAAGAGTCCCTCCCCAGC